>CAJDSM010102345.1:0-12666 GCA_903981925.1 Ostrea lurida
CAGCCTTATCCATTATGCCACGCCGCACATTAAAACACTACAAGGAAAAAGGAAACTTAACGTGCAGATGAAGTTGACCTCGATTGACACTGTTCTTATCATTCTGCCAGGCCTTCCCGGACACCACGCTCTAATCGCTCTCCTTACAACAACAAAAACATGCGTCATACTTATCGCCTCTTACAAAACCATCCCAAACAAACAATAATTGCCTACAACAATATTTCAATCAACACCACAATCCTCCACAATATTACTTAGCCTCTTCTGTTACATAATCGCCCTTTCCTTTCGAACAAAGCCATGGGAAAGAGACTAGTATTCCCTAAAAAATGTCGTAATCCCCTGATGAAAAGGATAAACACTGTAAGATAGCTTGATCGGTCCATTCTCACCCCTGAGACTAATGACATAAAACATTACGAGTGTGATTATACATGGAGAATGTTCTACCTCAGGATATTACATATCATATGGGTTGTGACACCAACACCGCGAGGACTGCCAAGGTTTAGTTGAGTGTGATAATGCCTAGGATTTTATGGTGACGTCACTGTGTTTTAACAGAGGTAGAGTTTCAATTGAGTGTTTCGGTAATGGTGACTGCATCAACGTGTGTAGTAATGTGGGAACTGTATTACGTGTTGATGAAGTGGGAATTGATTTGTTGCGTGTGATGAACAGACCCTACCATCGGACAGCTCTGTACCTCGAGGCAGCTCTCTGGCCCTACCGGGCACATACACAGAAATTCGGGGCAGCGACCGCCTTTTATCCACAACAGCTAAACAAAACCGAAGTCCGAGCATTCCCATTCCCCTACCACCTATGGTACGCTTCCTTTCTTGGTCCCCGCTAAAACTGGCACTTGGCATGACGCCTTTTTCCCTGGCCCGCCATCAGGTTCACGTTTCCACGGAGAGTGTTTAATCTCCCCATTGTGAGCCAGCATTCTGACAACATACATATATATACAAGATATATCAGGTTTACGTGTTACTTGTGTTCCCATTTATAATTTTATCACTTTGAGGTTATAAATATCATTATCGTTCCAACATTGTTGGAAGATAGGTGAGGCAACGAACGAGTGATCAATCTCGCCAAAGACTACATTATTAAATACCAATACAAAAACATCACCAACAAAAACGCCACTTTATAAAATTATTTTACCTAAACCCAACAAAGTTGTATAAGAATCATTTTACCTCAAACTTCCCCAGGTTTTTGGTATAAAGAATTATTTTTTACACGTAAATTTCCCTACTTAAATCAGAGATCAATGTTTTGACCTACAACCCACTTATAAAAAGAACATTATCTAAACCTCGCAATGTCGTTCAACTTCCTGGAAAAATTTCCATATTATGATGTAGCAATATTCCTCATCACCTGCAACTACGGTATGGTATGTATGGTCTATCAACTTTATTCGGATACGCAAGTGAAGCAATTGTTCTGCCATTTGGATGATCAGTTTTGAATCGAGGCAAGCTACCTTACAGAACAAAGTTGTTGTTGCAGGGTTTTCAACAGTTCACGTTTTAAAGGCAGCATATTCCTAAATTCATGTCGTGAATTGACCCGTTTTTTAACAAGTTGTTTATGCCAATAACTATTATGATTCGTGATGCATTTGAGTCATTTAATGGGTGCCTCTGATGTGTTCCAATAGCCATAGATAAGCCATTAGATTGGCACACACTGATTTGTATAGCGGACTGTGTCCGCCTACCAAAATTAACCCTGGATTCAAGATCCCTATAGGGACTCACGGCTGGGTACGCCTGGATCCGGGCGTCAACAGCCGAGGTTATGCTTACTCCTCCCTAGGCACTATCCCACCTCGTGCCGTTGTAAGTCCACGGGAAGTCCGTTGATTATTAGACGCCAACTCTTGTTTTATGTATTATACTTTTAGGACTTTTATGAGAGGTGATCACTGTTCGTTAACTATTGCCTTTGCATATCCTCAACAAACTGAAACCCACTTCTGTATGGAATTCATTTAACCTAAACCCACTAGTATAAGAATTATTTACCTCATGACCCCTTGACCTTTTGGAATGTAGACCGGTTTCCCAGTTAAATCGGAATTGTGTTAATTTGGGTGGAGAAGCGGCTGTGGACGAGGGGCAATGTGCGCCTCTCATACTCTAGCGTGATCACCAAGGCTAGGTCCGCGGTCAGAGTTGATTGCCACAGCCCACTGCTGAACGTGTTCAGCTGTCCCTAAAAATAAATAACACAACTGTCAACAGGTAAGTAAACAACGCAACGTTCATAATAAATAACATAACAGGTCTGGGGAAGTAATGCCACAACTGCTGGGGGTTCAGCTGTCCCTGAAAAGTAAAGAGAAGTTAAATTCTGCTTAACATTTGAACAACTTCTCTTGAGATCTCAATCATCGGGATAAAAATAAGTATCTCCTCATCTCCAATTTACATCCCTGAAAACGTTCTACTTAAACCACAGTGACCAACCGCAGAGTCAATTGGTGACCGCCACGCTGAAAACATGAATGAAAAATGAATAAACGCACGGTGAGCCGCACGGAAAAATTAGTCAAGTAGAACGTTTCAGGAACTGTTAACTTTGGAGTATTCCGAATCAAACAGCCAATGCCATGATTACATTGTAACTTAAACATTTTAGTGGAAAGATTATTGCATGTCCAACCTCTAGCTGGTTAGATGATATTGGGTAAAAACCCTCTAGGCCTCGATCTTTTATATAGCTTTGCTGGTGAAATATTTGCATAAAAGTTCAGTTTATAAACTGTATTTATCTCAAAGAAAAATATGATTGCATGTTGGTACCATTGAGACTAGGAAGACAATTGCATGCACTCTCTCAGCAAAATTTTTTGTGTCAATTAACTTTAAACAAACAGGGTCCTTTTCTTCCGTGTGTTAGGGCTGCATCAGGTTACCGAAAATAACCAAAATGTTCGGGGGGGTGGGGTTTGGGGGGGGGGTACTGTGTGGTGGAATTTAGTGTCTCCTCTTTGTTCTAAAACCCCTTATTACCCAAATCTTAATCTTTATATTGAAAGAGAGAGAACTGTACTTTTAAGATATGTCTTTGAATTAAATACTCATTTTATGAGGATTTATTGAGGACACAAACACTGAGTCAGGAAAGCGGTTTCCATACTGCCTGATAATTAAATCCCTCGGTTGAACCACTCTTAATTAGGACTCTTTTTTTGAGTAAGAAAAACATCAACACTTGGCTTTTATGGCTGACAAAAAAAAAAATGAACATACCCCATCTATGAATAAACCATTGAATGTTTTTCCTTATCAGATAACATTCTACCATTTAATGAAATCTCTTTGCATCCAGACCTCTATTTCAATTTATTGGGTTTAAAAAGCAATAAAGATTTTAAAGTTCCCGAGCACAGTGCCATTTTCCTTTTTCGTTGTGTGTTAGTATGTGTGAACACACTAAATCGCGTGTCGTCTGGGACACACACAGTACAGCTTTAGTACACCAGTTAATAAGTTCTCTGTGGGGCGCTTGATAACTTCATTCATTAAAATGAAGACAATTTTGTAAAACAGGTGCAGATATAATGAAGAGATCAGTAATTCATTAAAGTCTGGTAAAGATACACGAATTTCATAAAAATTCTGTAAATATACAAAATTTCATGAAAATTCTGTAACAAATACAAATTTCATTTATAACTCTGAAGAATGACAAAATCAAGAGAACCTCTGCAGGAACACAACAGTTAAAATTGCGCAATGGCAGTTCCAAACTTAATGAGAATTGTTGTGTATAATGGATGATATGTGTGTGCATTAAACACAACACCCTGGAGCCGTGTCAAATATTCTAATGATTGTCCAACAGATGGAGCTTCGAAAGCCCTGCACAGAAACATTCCTAATGTAACAAACACCACAGCAGTTCCCTGCTACCTACATGTACATAAATCTGAACTCTAAACCCAGGCAGCCCAACAAGTTCCCAATGTGTTGTACTCGCACTGCGATAGTGTGCAATGGTTTATGGTGGAAATATGGCTGACAGTGGTCTAACAGTTCAATGTTTGTGTTCGTACTGCACTCGATGTGCAATACATTTGATTGTACATGTCTAACAGCACTGATTATAGAGACAAGGTGGACTATTTCAGGTTTATTGTTTAATATATTTAGTTTCCTGATTTTTCTCTCCCTATATTTATTTTAAATTGCATCTAGTTTTCATTCTATAGCAGATACTAATGGTTCATTATCTAATATCAAACTAGTGTTGATACAGTTTTTTTAATTTATCAACCAATATGGTTGCATTATCAAGGTTCGCAGAGAGTGTTATTGACTTCTATTACATGCAGTTTATCTAACAACAGACACAATATTTTAGATATAGAAGAAATGGGAATCTTATATTTTTCGGGTGATGCAGGTATCACCGAATTTTAGACGGTAAAACTCATCAATGCGCGAAGCGCCATTGATGAAAAGTTTACCGTCTAAAATCTCCGGTGATAAACCTGCATTCACCCGAAAATTATAAGATTATATTTTATATTACAACAAAAAATAATGTTCTTTGAGACTTTACTTGTTGTTTCAGGTACGTTTGATCGAAACATCACCTCATCTTTAAAAGGTGTTGTTAACCAATGAGAATTCGGCCGCCCTAGGTGATCACGTGAAATAAAAATTAAATGATATCAACTTCAATAACTCCCAGTTTAGTGCTTGTCAAAAAATATATAGAAATGTAAACAAGAGGCCCACAGGCCTTAACGGGTCCACCTGTTTAGTATCCCATATCCCACACAGGAGAGTCTCCCCGATACTTTGCATTTTTCGTTAAGGAAACATTCTTTTCCCCGCGCACTTTTCGAGTAAGGATGATAGACTGCCATCAAAATATTTTTTCACCGTTTTTTATCCGACTAAATTCCATTTTTGCAGTTTTGAGTTGTTAGATAGGGAAAATTGGAAATCTTTGTTTAAAGAAGGCAGAAATAACATACGTTGGGCATTGATAAACAACTAGTATGGATGGGGAAAAAAGTCGTCAAAGATTTAAACAAAGAGGCCCACAGGCCTTAATACTTGAGTCAACAATGAGTTTTATTTCAGGAGCCCACACAGGGAGTCTCATATTTGCATTTCTTAAGTCTCAATACAGAGTATATCACTTTGTTAAAGGAGTTTTATCCACGTTAAAACAAACTTTTCTAGATTAGGCCATAAGTACATCTAATTATTAATCTAAAACACATCGCACCAGTTCACATTAAAAGGGCAATTAAAGCCGTAATTAGTTGGTAAATACGCCTCAAAGTTAGGGTTCCCTCGCAGTCAATTTTCTTAATCGAGATTAGCGGGATCCCCCTCACGTGGTCCACTGTCGCGTCATACTGTGTCATAGATGTCAATATTTACAGATTTCACCGTTAGGATTATTGTGAACGCTCTGAGCTTTAACCGGTAAATAAATCAACTCTAGAACATGAGAGAGGAAATTAATGACATCGTGAAATACCTTTAGTTAATGAACACCTTCGATCTTACATGTAATGAACCATCTACCCGCAGTCAATAATTAACGAAAAGAGAGAAAATACGCCTACAAGTAGCGACTTGTGATTTACAGCGAAACAAAGCTCTGACTACGATACACATTGTAATCATGTTAATTTCACATAGCAACGAGAATTTTGTTCACTGAAAAGTTAATTAAGCCCAGACCCGATATTTCCTTATTGCTAGTCCCCAACTTAGAGAAATAGTCGAAAGTTATTAAAAAATCCAAAAATTAAAAATATTAAGACTATCGTTCTTCCATAAATTGTCCATTTGGGGTAGGCGGTCAGCAGTGGCCCCCGGGGTGAAATACGAATGTACGATATAAGGTCAGTATAACACCATCGTTAATTGTTCCCCCAGAGGAGGAGTATGTTTGAGTGCCGTATTTATTTAGAGCTCTGGCTGTTAAAAAACAAATGCAAAGTAAATTGATATTAAATCCATGGACATTGTTGCATGAAGTAAGTATGAGTAACAAGTCAGTCGTTTACTGCAAAAGACACGTGGAAATCAAGACTCGATTCTCAGGGAAGTGCGACAATTGGAAGTACCAGTTTGGTGTCCCTGAGGGGAGAGTAATGGTTTTTCAGCAAGAGGGTAAAATCCAAATATTTTCAACATTCGATCGGACAATTTTTCATGCTTCCCCCTTTTTGTGGTTTCTTAGGTTTAAATTTGAAACATAAGGAGTTAAGAATTTATGTTTTAGGGTAATGTAATTTTTGATGCTGAACATGCAGTCACAAAAAGTAGGTTGGTTTTTTTTTTTTTTATATTCACTCATAAGATGTGTGATAAAGAAAAAGCATAGTTTGGGCCCAAATTGAGGGCGATACATTGAACACTAGCTTCACAGTGGCAACCCGCGCCCACACCAAGTCATATTCTCAGAGGTGTCTTCGTAAAACAAGAGAGAACGTGCTGATCAACTTTGTTGATTTTTAGCACGTTGCAAAACATGCATATATGCTTATACGTGCTGCTTAAGGAATATTTCCGATAAAAAAAAAAGTGATGGACTGTTTCATGATACTTTTATACTTTTGTAATTCTAATTATTTCACAATATTGTCAGTTATTCAAGCAAGCGATAATCTCCGAGTGAAAACACTTACTCCAATGACCGATTTTCTCCTGGTGGGCAGAAAACACGACACCCCTTATCTCAGACCAAAAAGGTGTTTAAATAAAATCTTAAATGGCCGCACCAATACCCCCCGTATTATATACTGTTTTAAATCCGTATTATCGGATAATTTATTGCAGTAACGGAGTCTTAGGCGTGATAAATTGGTTGTGCAGCGTATATCATAAACACTCTAAGAACAACAGAGTTGATCCCCTAGTGTGGATCACCATTATTAATGGGAGACAACTAGTATCTGCAACAGATTGAACGTGGGCGTGCGCATATATAATATTCCGATGCGAGAACCCTTGAGTTAAAGAGTGCATCAGTTGTGTACCTAATATTGCAGTAGATTGTGCTAAGCAATCTTTATGATAAATGAACGAGGTACATTATTGTATGTCTAGTGAGATGATAGTTATATAATAGCGTGCTTCTGTACTTATGCTATAAGTAAATAATCTTCACCCAACTCACAACAGGGTGACTGGATATAATATTGAAAAAGAACATTCTGCTAATCTTTATAAGTGGAAAGATCAAAACCTAAATAGCTCGACGAAATCTAAGTAAGAAACAGTGTTCAGCGAACCACAGAATCACCATATAATTGTTAGCGAAAATCTTGTTCCTTTTAAACCTGTGATAAAGAAGCTCCTTGGGTGGATTATATAGCTTAGATCTAAATCATCAACTCGTCAAATAACACACTAAATTGACCTCCTTGTGATGTTATTGTTGCATCTAAAATTAAATTAGTGCATTATTCTCACCAAGAAAGATCAATATCTATCTATTCTACTAATTCGTCATTTCACCATCACTATCGATGGTATTGTACTGCTAATTTACTTATTCTTAATCGATCGGGACTAAAACTGCCTCGATGCTAGCTATTACATTTTGACATAAATATGGTCCTCACAGTGTGATCTGTGGCGCTCCGAGTCCCTTCTGCTGATACGCGGTAAGAGATACTTACACTCCACACCATGATCACACACTCTACCTGCTCTTTGCGCGTTTCTGTCGGAGGATCCGAGTTAAGCTCGATACTACCCTACATGCATCCTTTAGATAAGTGATTTGGCCTAGGATCTTAAGCATATAGGAGAATAAACGAGTGTCTTAACCACTGATGGTTAAACCCTGTCAGCGTATATATAAACTCATTATAAGGTGGTTTGACCCTACTGTTTGGACTATAAATACTAATAATACGGCTAGTTCCTGGCATAGAGTTCAGATGTCACCACAATATACAAATATTGTTTTGATAGGTGCCGAGAGAGTGATCATTAACATATAACATCTGATGCAAAAGACTGCTCATAAAATCGACCTATACACGAATGCCTCTTTGGATAATTATTTGTTTGACTCAAGAACGACAGACCAGAAATATGGTCTAATTAGCTTATTGTTATATACAGATATCCACCTTTGTAACCTGTAGTGGGGCTTGTAGCCGGCAACGCTGATATGTTCGTTATTCGTGTCCGCAGACAGTGGTCTATAGGTACTAGTGAGTTGAGCGGAGCGCTATAAAATAGACAATGTTAGTTCAACATCTAGGTATATTAATCGCCTCTTACTATAAATTAATTGATTTAATTCTTGCCCAGCTTGCAACAATTACACAGTTGGGTTAGGTATACAGCCATGGAATTCGGTTAGAAGTAACATAGTCGATAATGATTTTCCGTCTGCTTAAAGCCTGTACTTTACTCTATATTACACTTCAATGTGAACTTCAACAGAAAGGCCCAAGATGCTATAAAACAGACCCTCCTAAGATACTTCCAAGCCATTTTCATCCACCCCAGGCAGACACTTAGCTATATAAATAAACTGTTTGTTATGGTTTTCGATGTAAAGCACATTAAAAATTTAACAGGAAGACAGAAACCTGCTGGGACTATGCAGTCGAGCCGACTAAGTTCTCGATATTCCTGCGTGCAAGATAATTTACGACACCCGCTCTCCTCATTCGACTTCAACCCTCAGTTTTCAAAACAATGACACAAGACGGATTATAGGGGAGTAATAGGATACTGACAAAACTTTTCTACTGCTCTATAAAGAGATGTAGATCTTCTGTATGTAAGAAAATCTACCGATAAGCAAAATGGCAGGCCACTTATTTACACACATGATTTGAGGCGCACTTCCATTGTATCAGTTCTAGTCAAAATATATCGAAATTTGGGTGGCTTGTTAACTCTATCAGGTGCAATTTCCTCCCCAAATATACCAGGTGTGAGATCAGCATTAGAAGAAGAGATCGTGTAGTCAAAAGAATGTATTAAGTCAAATATGAGTATACTACTATACATGAAGGTATTGGGTCCACCTCTCGACCGCGCGCCAGGATACCAGCAGAGTCCGACTGACACCCCGCACGGGTGGGCGTTATTACTCCACCAAAATTATAACAAATTTTGGATAAAATGAGAGCGTCGATACAAGCGCTTGCTTCGTATTTAGCTTTATGCACTAATGGGAACATTAGAGTTATACTCTTACATATTGAACGGTGTTGACAGAATTGTGCATTAAAGACGAGGAAATAAGCGTATTCTTTTAGTAGTAATTTGATATGGTTTGACTCCTACTTAGGGGAAGGAATTGTGTCCACGCACGTGATCTAAAAGATCATTAATCTTGGTGCCCCCTCGCCATCGACACACCAAAATAAGGCCACCATGTTGAGTGACTAAAGCAAAAAGTGAACGCATCCTGAAATTTACAATTTATTGTGCCCTTGTCCCAAAGATGCTTGTTCAAGACTTCATTCACAAAAAATGTGGTCGGCTTGGAAATATTTGGCAAACAACAGATTGGCATACTTTGGTGATTATCACATTACTAAAAGAAGAATCTCCCTAGCACTATAATCGTTATCTCTACACTCTTTGTTCAAATCATATCAATCGAGCGCAACGGTACTATCTTCTCATTGTAGATGTAACCATGTCTCCTGTGCCCCACCCTTAACTCACTAAGACAATCCGCGCATACCGCGCTTAAGAGTCCGTGGATACTTAATAATTATATCAACATTATTGCTGAATATATGTGTTATACCGACCCTCTCATATATTCAAAAATTATTCCATTCACGGATTTACTATATTTTCTACATTTTACCATTATTTCTAATAGCGACATTTGTATCATTCTTCGAAACACAATAAGCACTATCTAGCGATACTTTATAGTCAATTTGATTTTATATATCAATTAAACGACGTTACTTCAGAATCGAACCCACAAGTAGTCCTTTTGATAGCACCACAAGAACCGTGGTCTTTGCCTCTCCACTGTCTTCGCTGTAGAGTGGTGCAGAAGAATGCTTCTCTCTAGCACCGGCTGAAGGGCGGAGTCATCAGCTATACAGCCGACAGGCAAGATAAATATTAAATATCCCTGGATCAATAATGTACATCTCGAGGTACAGGAAACGACTAACACTATTGTCTACTGCAATATACATGAATCAATGACTTAAACATCACGAACTTATTGATATTAGTCATTCTTGTTACAAATGCAGAGTGTGTATATTCTCACTATACTTTCAGGTGCATTGGGACCAATATATCAGTAGAACTCTATTAAAAATCGCTTTAACGGTTAATTTGCCAAGATAAAGCGATCTTTAATGTGTAGAAAACTAGGTATTATTTATTCTCGATTGTCAAATAAATCTTTGAAACATCATTAATAGTGTGTTTACGCGCTGCCGTCTTTTGTTGCCTCGGCGAAACCTCCACAAAAGAGGCTTTCCAAATGGAGCCGGACTAGACGTAAAGTTAAAGATATAGGATATGGAAAGCTTCCAGTGTACTACGATCACGGAGTGTCCAGATTTTGGATAATATTCACCAGTCTTCTGAGATGCGTAACACCCTCTTTAATCTATGGGCGTGCGCGCTCTTTTAGACTTTTATAGGCCCCCCGGAGGGGAGTTGGGCGTGTGCAAGCCGGAAAGTATTTGACTAAAAGAATTGGACCTGTTCTCGTTATATTTCTCTATAACTCACTGATAATCGTAACCTCTGTCTCGTGGTTGTCATGAAGATAGAGATTCCCACCCACCCCATTCCTCTCACCCCGCTCCTAAAATCCGTAGAACGATGAGCGCGATCTTTTTGAAGGCTCCGCACTGTCCACATAAATACCTCAAAACCACTGCATAACCAAGAGCGGGGTGTGCACAGAAGCTAGGAGTGTCAATGAGGGTCAACTAATCGTGAGCGACCATTCGTGCTTGCATGGATACAAGGTTCCCAAGATATTCAATCCAATAGATCAGCTCCATCAGATTTAATGGTTTTACAACTCTTACGTTGGTGAATATTAACAAGTACGCAGCTCTCATATCAAAAGGAAGATATACTGCCTTGTTCAAATGTATTTATGCAATTAATAGACCGAGCTAGATATTCACCTCCATTCTCCTCTGGCCCCAGCCAACCAGCTCACAAGAGGGGCCGGATAAGCCAGACCTCCTACCACCCAGGTCATGAGTGGATCTGCCCAAAATATAAGCCTATATCAACTTGTGATATCTGGAATAAATAGAGAATGAAGATAAACCCTGTTGCACATTTCTGTCTTATGCCTGCTCTTACAAACAACATGAGCTGAACATTATGGTTTTCAATACGTGCTCAATTAACACTGTCAGTAGGTCTCTAAAGATAATAAAAGTGAAGTAGCACCAAACGCATTTCTGTGATATTTGAAAAGATACTGAGTTCTAGCTCTAAATTGGTAATGTTGGGAGATCTATATACAGTTTCGTTAGATAACAATGTTGTTTCAGTAAATTATTTAATGAATACAGTTTCAGTATACTTGTACTGATGTCCATTCTGCCAACATGCAGGCTGCTATATATATTATACCTTATATCTTCCTTCTCGCTTTTCCTAGCCAATATCGCATTGTCGCTTGCCCCGTGCTAAAAAACACATATCACAGCTCTAAAGCGAATGGAGAGCAAACGCCAACGGTTTGGTTCCTATAGACAGGTGCGTATGATACGATAAATTTGAAATAATTACGATTAAGGGTAAAAGTAACTAAAGTGTTTGTGCATGGAAAGACGACCAGGGTCGAAATCTTAAAGGAAGAAAATAAACAAATGTATCCGTGTGAAAGGATTTGAATACTGGTAAATTCGAAGTTTGTCATAAAAAGAAAGACCTTGAGATAAACCAGATATTAATCGGAACTCTAGTTATAGACGGATTTTACCCGCCAACTCCTACAGCCTTGATCCATTATGCCACCGCCCGACGAACATTTAAAAACGAACTACAATAGGGAAACAAGAAAGTATAGCTTAACTGTCGGCAGATGAAGATTGAAAGGTGTAGAAGGACGAAATCTGTCGATTTTTAGCAGAATTACATACAAAAAATTGAATGTCCGCTAGAAAGGCAGAAAATTTACCAAAGTCGTAACAATTTTTTTGTGAGAACATACTCATATCCCAAGAACCATTTTATGTACTAAAGGTGTTATTTTGTTTTCAAAGCAGGACGAAAGTTGAGATTTTTCTTACAATTCGGAGGATTTCCCCTGTATTTTTCAGGACATACAAAATCAGCGCATAAATCGCTTCCTGCATTGATCCTCGAGACTCAAATATGTATCTATTGGAATACTACATTCTTGTCCTAAAACACATCCTTTAGACATATTTTTCTAGAGATTATTATATGGAATAAAGACGAAAAAGTTCCCACTGGTTTTTACATATATCTAATTGAATTAATACTTTGATTTTACCGATCTTTCATGCACACCTTTAGGGAACTTTAATCGATCCCATGATAACATGCAAGTACAACTTTCTTTTTCGAGAGTAACCCTGGCGGAAAAAAAAATTGATTTTCAATATGGTGTAGAATAAAGAAGAGTCCAATTTGCTGTTATCCGTGTGAATATTTCTAG
>CAJDSM010102359.1:59-14350 GCA_903981925.1 Ostrea lurida
CAATATTTTTTTAATCTTGCTTCACGAAACAACTACGATGTCGTTGCAAAGATCCGAGAAAATACACTCTAAAAATGCCACTGTTCTGTTGGTTGATGAGAGGTTCCGTTTGAACTCGCTGATAATTGCTATATTGTAAGATTCAGATCTCAAACATTCTGGATGTATTTTTCGCAAAAAATTGTACTATAATGTTATTAGCAGCTTTAAGGCACTAATATCGGAATGTATTAAAACAGTAGATTCTGTGTTTCAATTTCCCGAGCCGAAGTCAGAACGACTTCAAATTCAATATAAGTAAAGTCTTGCAACATGAGGTCTCTGCTATCTGAGGCTGTGACGATGTCAACGTCATGCGATTACCGATCTGAACTATACGTCAACAGATAAAATGACACGTCACCAGCACAAATGAATCGAATGTTTATGATACTGACGCTTGTTAAGAAGTAAACATTCAATCACAGATCACCGCTTTTACGGATATATGGTTTCTGTTATTCAGAGAGTAATAATTCTGCTATACTCTTTGTTACGTGCATGCGAACTGTTACAAACTTTAAGTGTATCGCTGCATTATAATTACATTCTTTAAAAACATGTATTTGCTTCAGACTACATACAGAAATTGTCAAAAGCCAGAGTCCAAATCGCGAGCATTTCACCAGACGTACTCGTCCAGTCAAGCACGGTGCATCTTATTAAATACCTGTCTCAGGCAGTAATACTAGTTCATAAATAACCAGTGGCGGATCAGATTGTCGAAAGGAGGGGGCCCGGTTTCCTTCTGGCACAAAAAGTGGGGCTGTTTATCGTCGTGAGCTAGCGGATCGTAAGAAGAAGCCCAAGTGGTGGCCAGGGGGGCGCAAGCCCCGTGGAGAGGCTCTTTGGGACTTAAAAGTGAGCTTTTAACAGGTCATTTTTTAGGGATTTTAGCTATAGTAAATTCAAACTAAAGAATAATTTGGATGCCACATTCGTTAATCAATGCAATAGGCGGACGGGCCCGGGCCCCGTGGGACCCCCCTCTAAATCCGCATGTATTAAACGAGCCTAACGAAGCCAATCAAATTCCTAAGAACATCTAAAAATTCGAGAGTATTTCGACAAAACTTAATTAGTCCTGCTATATGAAACCTCGTCAAATCCTTCTTCAGTTTTCAAACACGTCTTAATATGGTAGCTGCAAAATATAGCCGTCTGCCTATATTTTTCTTTATTTCTGACCGGTCCCCCTCTCCACCCCCCCCTCCCCCATATTTTGCAAATTATATATTTAGCTAGTCTCATATAAAATAGCGATGTTGTTACTGATTCAAAAACTCCATCATCCATACTCGATTAGCTGTATATAGTACCGCCCCCTGCAAAATAAGAATTATAAATATTCAGGTTCATACAATTAACCTCTCTATAAAACACGTATTTTACATAATTTTGATCATCTGTTTAAAACCCAAATGGTGCCGTCATTACGGTTGTGATAAGTTGAGAGTATTATGAAATCTGAGATCACTGAAGGTTTCACTTCTACACCCCACAAAGAAGAATCTCCCACTGTTTTGTATAATATTTTAAAGAGTCGAGCAAGCAGAGTAAATGATGGCAGCTTTCTCAATGAGTCACGTCTAACACCACTAATCCAGTGACCTGGTATTCCCGAGCTTTTAGTCTCACAGGTTGAAAAAACTGCAGTATTGATAAAACTGTCCTTTGGAAGCAAAAAGACTTTAAACCTTGTGAAAACTAAGCAGAATTGAACACAAATATTAGTAATAAAAAGCAACTTCCGCTAATACAATTTCAAATCTTTCTGGGAAAATGTGGTCGTTACTCTGCTAATCTCAGTCGAAGATGTTAATGTTAAGAAAATTAACGTCTACATACTATCTGCACAAAAGATCTTCAATTCTCAACGACAATCACCATGAATTTAAAAGCAAGGACAATCGATAAATATTTCACAAAAATTCAGGTAATAATAGTAATATCACTTGTCTTTACAGGTTGAACAGGCAGATAAGACAAGATATTTTATCCAAATTCAAAAGGTCCTCACAAAGGGGCAGAGTCATTAACAATTGATTGATCAATTTCAGAAGACCACTACAATACTCAGTACAATTTATAACCCAAATTATTTTAGCTCCCGATGACATTATTACACATTTATAATTTATTTTGTCTACATGAATTGATACTCACAAGTTCAGAAATTAGGATTCTGACTAAGACAACTGAGCTTTCCAGACAATATATAGAAGTTACAATAATTATGGACAAGAAACATGTGCTTCTTCAAATATGAGCCATAGGTAATGAAAAACCTATCTGCGCATTTCCACAAATGTACATATATGTATTTTTAATCTGCCAACTTTCTTCTTATGTATATTAATAATTAGACAGTTAAAGTTCAAGATGTTGCATCCACTGAAGCTGACTGGGGCAAATAGAAAAGTATATGCTAAGTTAATCTAAAAGGATAAAAAGTCACCCAAAGGGACCGATGCCAATTGGTGAGATCCCGTGAAATTTCAATCTTGAACACATTAACAAAGTCATAGTAGTTCCTTCCTCGTGAATCAAGTGCCGAAACGGCAAGGTTTGAAAAATAAGTCGCCATATGATCCAATATGAAAAGAAAATAAATGAGCCAATTAAGGTAAAATGAACATCTTCCTTGTATGTGAAAGAATGTGCTGAATCATACTGTACGTACTTCAGTTCAACAGAAGATGAATATACATTTTTTTAAGATCGAATAGTACACTAATACAAACATTATTTGTAGAAGGAGGCCGAGTTTCATTAAACATTTTTTAAACCTACCAAACCCTGAAGCCGACCTACACTTAACACAGATGCTGATCTTTAACATATTATGTTCAAAAATGAGAACCCGGAGTTTATGGCAATTACGTTAATTGTAAATCTCAAACTTACAAGAAACAATCATATTCTCTCGATGCGTACGGTTAAAGGATGCGCCTGCGGTTAATATAAGTGCACGAATGGAATCAACGTTCTGTACCAAAGCAGCAATGTTTGGTTGAAATATAAAAAAAAACAACACTGATACACTCTTCGTTGTGTTATATGGATTAAACATGTGAGTTCAAGCAATCGAATGTCAAACATCAAATTGAATCATCACGTGACTTTGAGTATTGGACCAGCTACAATATAAGGCATGAGTTTATATGATAGCACTAAAATGCATGAACAAGGGCAAGGATAATTATCCAAAGCAATTGCGTATTCAAATAGCAAATTTGGAACAACAAATCTCAACTGTTCATCATTTTTTGTTATGGGAACACTCCCAAAAGTTTATTTTAGGAAGTATAGTTAGAAAAACATAGTTAATTTACACTGTATGGAATAACTTTTAAATGAATTGCATTCTCTTACCCAACATGAGTATTATCTCGAAATTAATTTTCTATACAACCTCCTCCTCCACGTTCAAGCAACCGAGGGTTGATAAGCAAGTGTATGCCAAATATTTGCCTCAAATGTTGACCGCAACGCTCCTTATGCTAATGTATGTAAAAACTGGATACATATAAATGTTCATCTTTCCCTCTGACATACAACAATCAACTTACCAACTGTATGTCATGGAACGTATTTTTCATTGTGAGCGTCATTTTGGCCTGATAGCTGCATTTAGGTATAATTCTATAAAAACATATCAGACTTTGTCAATTTCCTCGGGTTTCCTTAAACGTCGCTTGGTTGTTGATAAATAGTCATGTCTAGTTAACACTTTAGCTGCAACATATATTTCTTATGCATGTTCTACTATGCGCACATTAATACTATTTATATTTCAACATAATTGATATTTTTGATGGCTAACTCTCTGTTCGCATCGTCATGCAACTCAGTGATAATTTCTATGTTGGTGTATTTCTTCTCTGTTTATGATGATTTTGGAACACTAATTATCATGTAATGTCCTTGAATGCTTCTATATTGGGCCCATTGATTGAATAAACTACTTTCTTTATTCTGGTTTCGTTTTTTATATGCATAATGGCAAAAATACCATTTTCGTTTAAACATATTCAAAGTATTATTGATTAACGCCCCCCCCCCCCCCCCCTTTAATTCCTTCTCGATCCGTTCGATTTAATGTTATAAAATGCATTACCTCCCTTTCCCCAGAGTTTTATCTCGAGTTGGACCCCAATGGAAATAAGCCAGTAATTGGCTTTTTTGGGTAATCCTAGAATAGATAGAGGGTAATTATATGTAATAATTTAAACAATTATTGTCAAACACTCTCTAAAGTACTCCCCCAATTTGATTGCTTGTGATATCTGTTGTTGTTAGTCATGCATATATGTTTAAAATAAATTCGTTTAGAAACCTGAATACTAGTTATTGTGGATTGATTGTGGAAGTGCACAAATCATGAAGCTTTGCAAATTCCGGAGGGGGGGGGGGGGGGGGGTCCGGACCCCCCCCCCCCTACTGAGATCCCGCGCATGTGCCTTTTATCTGAATAAACATAATTTAAAAAAAAAAAGTTCAATCTCAAATCGATTTAAATGCATTAAAATTATAATATATAGGATTTTGTGAATATTAGGGGCTATTAACCTAAAAAATAATCACGTTCAGGCCACTTGAAAGCTTGCACGAGGTTTGAAATCCGTGATGGATCGTGATAAATGGTGTGCATGGGACCTTTGGGTTTCTAATTTTAGAGTAGTTTCAAAAGGAAGTTGATTGAGGCAATGGATAGGTAAATGAATAAAAATGTGAAATTCCTACAAAAATATGGGCTTTCAGTTCCATATCCTGGTAACCAGAATAACCCGTACAGCGAATAATAATGTTGTAATAAATTAAATATGAGCTTGAGTTTTACATGATATCAGATGACTGGACACGGTAGAATAAAGCTATGTTATAGCCTATAGTGCTGTACAGAGTGATGGTGATAAATATTACATGCACGGGATGCGGCGAGATATTCAATCCTTTTAATAACTTTTATTGCTAGACAAATGTATGCCATTTTAAATGGAAGAGGCAGAATATAAGCAAGACCGTGCATGCTTGTTAGACAAGCAGGTATACTTATTAAATACCTTTCTAAGTTGATGCACAGGGGCTCGTCACGAACTTTTTTTCTTATTGAATTTTGACACCGTCTATTATAGAATAGAGAGGGCCAACTTGATTCGTGATGAGCCCCTGTGGTTGGTGAAGAAAGAAGTTGACATCACTATATTTAGGCCTATGTATTTATATAAATGACCCCGAAATGCTAAATCGGAGGCGGGGGGGGGGGGGGCATCGACAGTACACGGGTTCAATTTTTGAAGTACTATTCGCCACTGTTCAGTGTTGTGAAAAAATTGGCGGGGTGCGGTGGGGTGTCGAACTTTGCATGTTAGAAAAACGGACTTTGTAGGGATAGGCCTACATAATTTGAAAAACAAAACAAAACATTATTCAAGCAACAAGGACGACAATTAACAACAGCCAGCTGGATTTGGTGCTAAGGGTCCAGTCTAATTTCTGTGGAAACGAGGGCTTATTCACCCTCGTTATGTATAGAATTATAGCTAAACAAACCCCTAGAAATAACTTTAAAAGTCCTTAAACCCAAGAGCATCCGGGGGTTTTGGCCCCCACTTGGACATCCTAGACCTCTAAATTGCCAGCGACGTATACGCAGGCGGGCCCACTTTTTTCAAAGGACCCCCCACCCTTTTGACAAATCCTAGATCCGCCACTGTGGAGACCCACTGACACTCGAATGCACGGGTCCAATAGGGCCGCTGTTTGCAGTAGATCTACCTTTTATCAATTTGCTATACATGTAGGGCCGTAACCTGGAATTTCCATTGGGGGAGGGGGGGGGGTGCACAAAGCCATATGTAGTAAGGGGTCTTGGCGCTCCTTTTAGGCTTTAAAAATATCCTCCTAGCTAGTATAGGACTAGCCCTGGTGGGTCCTGGGGGGAAAAGCCACTGGAAGCTGAGATATTTTAGCATTTTCATGGGGTCCGGAGGCCCACAGCCTGGGTCTAGAACGGGCCTTAGTAGGGGGTCCAGAGGGCGAAGCCTTGCTTTGTGATAACAAATTAATACAGAGTATAACTTTAATTTGTTATAACAAATTATCAAATTAGTAATTTGTTATAACAAATAAACATTGATAATCTGTTATAACAAATCAATAAAAGGTACTGCTGCGACCCTAATAATGGATAAATTTCATGTCAGGATAAATTTACCTGACTTGATCAGCGCGCGCTAACTCACTCTGGCTGAGAAGCATCGGACGCGACCTCTAGTGGGAAGTGTGGCGAATAAAGATGGCGGCATGTATGAGTATGACAGAAGGTCCACAGAAAAATGGAAAACATGTGGAAATTGCGATTGCAGACGACTCCTCCGAGAGTGAAACAGAACCAGAACCGGCCAAGCGGTTTCATCGACGTATATCTACAAACAGAGAGATTAAATCATCCGTAAGTTTGAACATTTTGAAGTCGGCGTCTGTCGTGATTTTTTTTTTTTTTGGATGTTGACAGATGCTTGTGACACTGTTGGTAATTGATGGCGTGGGATAAAACGAGACTGAGTTTTCTCTTTTTACTCTTCTTGAATTCTTACAACGTTTTACTAATTAAATTTTAGTTAGATGCAGAAAAAAAATATATAGGCTAAATATTAAAGATTTCCAAAAAAGTTCCATTTAAAAATAGAGAGCTTACTTTTTAAAAGATGCTTTTAGCTACATAATTCGTCGTAGTAATTTTGACATGAGAGAAAAACAATACAGCACGTTCACGATTTGTTATGAATCACGATAAACTAAAATTAGAAAGTATTTGTTTCAGTGTATGAATGGTTTTAGTGAGCACTTGCCAAAAGTGTTCATTGCAGAATGCAAAATGATGTAATCAAAGAAGTAGGACAGAAACAGCACCAAATATGAAATTCAAAATTAGGTTATTTAATTCATAGCTAGAATTGCAGGTTTCTTCAATGTGTGCATGTTAATATTGAAGCTTAAAATCATTCTATGTCAGATCACACTGAATGACAGATTCACTAAATTTTGTGACTGAAATTGTACATGTGTATATGTGACATTATGTGTCACATACATATTGTTTAATATTGAGTCAACTACTGTGTAAAGTGAACTAGAATGTAGTTGTCTGCAGTGATCTTGAAATTCGCCAGTTTGAAGGATTTGACTGGTTAAAAATTTCTCGGCACCAGGAAAGTTCACAACTTACATTTCATTATTTGGACTGATAAAATACTGTCTGATACCACAAAAGTAGGTTTCAAGAACTCTGAGTCTGAGTGAAGATACACAAGGATAAAACTTTTTTTTGAAAAAGAGTTCAGTTATCAAAATGTCAGGCATTGAGAAGTATTTTTGTCGACTGCCAAATTTTTTGGAATCACTAGGTTAGGCCTTAGAGCGATCCCACAATGGTTTTGACAAGAAAAGCATCACCGTGCATAGTGTTGTACTAAGCTTTCAAATGATTGATGTTATTTCATTTTAATTTGATTTAAAGTTTTAATTTTGCTTAATTTTTAATTTGGCCCATCTTTACATTCAGTTTATATTTTTGGATGTAGTTTATTCTGAAAACATTAAATAAAAATCTTGTTCTATTGGAGCATGCATCATTGAATATCATTTTGCACATCACCATATGAATAATGAGATCTATATTTCTGATATGAAAAAAAATGTTTCTTTTCCTTTCATTCGTAAAATATTGCGTGTCATCCTTTTTGATTTGATTTTATGTGTGATCACTTGCATGGTTATATTTTGTCGCCCTGCATGCTGTCTTTCAGGTCCTTGATGCTGAAGTTATGGTACGTACACTTTCTCTCTCTGCCTATTCCTTGCTTGTTTTTGGTTTGCTTCACTAACACCACAGATTAGCATTATAATGTCAAGGAGGTGGGAGAAATTAGGACTAATCACTATTTTAAATTTTAAAAATAATCGATATTAGGATTGTTCATCTCATCAAGTGCAATGCTCTACAGATAAACTTTTTTTTTATTTGTGTGTGCATCAATTGAGGAAACGAAGTTCTGTGAACTTTCTCTTTATTTCCGTATGTCACTGAGTATACTATTCCTAATGCCATAATCTACGTGTATCTACTTGAGATTTATAGAATTTAATGTGGAATATGGTGCGTTGTATAAATTATTAAACCATGTACAATGCCATTTGGAATTGTTTCCAGTACACATTGTCTGTTCACAGTTTGTGCGACGCTAAATACAATTCATGACTTTCCTTTCAATGAAGCTATATGTGTAGCGGGCAAGGGGAAAATGACTGCAAATTAGTGTTATTATCCTCTATATATACAGCACTAAGGATAAGCAGATCCATTCAGTCTAATGGAGTTTGATGATCCTTTTTAGGCAAATAGTGCTTATTTTGTGATAATATGTTTAGTTTTTTCACAGGTGTTGGCTCAGGCCTTATGAAATTTTTATAGTTAGCCTCTCTCTGCGTATGAATACTGTGCATTTCCAATATTCCTTCATCCCAGTGTGTGCTCAAGTGCATTTGAAATCAATAAATATCATGGTTATATACTCATGGATTCTGCAAATACTGACAGTGCCCTTTTGGTTCTCCATAGGAAGAACATCAAATGCAGGCGTAGGGATTGTTACTAAGTTCTGTCAGTGCTGGTTTTAAGAGGTATTCTCAGTGGGAGAGAGAGAAAACTAGACAATCCATGTATAGTGTTCATGCTCAGCACCACACCAAGAATGACCTTTAAGTTAGACAATATATACAGATTATACATTACACAGTATAAGCTTTCATAGATTTTTATACATTATATCAATTGTATAGGCCTATCCCAAGTTAGATAACACAACATGAAAGGCCAGATTGTGTTTTATATAATAAGTCAGTATGTAGTATAGCCATAGTGTTCCAAAATCCCATTGAAGTTTGTACTAAAACGGAATTGCTTCCTGGTTTTACTAACACGTACAAGGCACTGCTTTGTAAATGACCTGTTTTGTGTACGTATTTTAGCAGGAAGGATCAGTGCAGAACACTCTATTGAAGGTGATCAGTTAGTGATGATTTGGTTGGAAAGATTTGTGTTTTCCTATTGATTTTTGATGCCTAGAATGACAGAGAGAGAAGCTACATGTATCTGTTATAACACACACTGAGTGATCTGTGACAAAAAAATCAATTGTAAATAGCTGGTGGGGACCCACTGCTAATTACAGATTTTTTTTCTTCTCTCTCTCTCTCGTACCACTGGTGTAAATGTGAATAGCTTGGCATTTAAGAAGTTTTTCCTCATTGTCTATTTTGTACATCAGTATGTTTTGTAAAAAATGAATAAAATTCACTTATATACATCAGTTTCAGTGGTTTGTGTATAAGTTCTGAACTTTTTTTTTTTTGTTGTTGTTGAAAGAATGCTCAATATCTTCCTTTCATTTTTCAGGCATGCACCAAAGAAGGCCATTTAATGAAACAGACAAATTTTCAGGTACTTTTCAGTTACTAACAATGTTAGCACTGGAAAAAGATCGTGAAAAATATTCAAATTACATGTACTAGATAGATACATTTATTGGGTATTATCAAAGCTAAATCTCCTTGGATTTATGTATCTATCTGATAATGTATGCAATGATCAACAAACTTGAACATACCTAGTTTTCATTAATGTTCAGATTATCATTACAATCTCGTTATTTTTACAATTTTTAGAGGTGGAAAAGAAGATACTTTAAACTGAAAGGAAGAAAACTTTATTATGCAAAAGATACCAAGGTAATGAATATTCAGTAGATGTATGATGAATTACATATTTGGAAGAACTTTTCAAATTTCGCATGAATTTTAGAAATGTGTTCTTCAGATCATACAAATACAATTGAACCTTGTTATATCGAATTTGATGAGACTGAGATAGAACTTCGAGATATCCATGGAATTGAGATATCGAGGGTTAAAGAATTAAAATATAAGCTTGGACTTCCAAATCATTTCTGACATAGCCATGGTATTTGAGATATCAGTGTTCAAGATACCGAAGTTCAACTGTATTATTAGGAATGCTGCTGATTAGCAATGTAATATTTTATGACAGACATTGTCCATGCCACTAAGATAGCAAATATAGAACACCTTGAACACATTGTCCAAACCCTTATGACAATACATACATGCATGTAGGTTGTGATTTCATGATATTGTAACTTTTCCCATTCTTTTTTGGACATTTCTTTCTTTATGAACTGTTACTTCTATTATGCCCTTTGGGGCCCAAAATTGAAATAAACTTATCTTATCTATATGATTTGATATATAGCATCCCATCCGTACGGATGTGTGTGTGTGTGTCTGGAACCTTGTGAACAAGATAGAAGCTAGGGAATTCATCAGAGGATCATCAAACCTTCCACAAATGTTTCCCATGGAGAGAGTATGAACCCTATTGATTTTCAAGGTCACTATTGACCATTGTTTATAATTCTTGTGTTGCGAGGGGATGCTATGCTTGCGTTGCCTTGTTCTTATTGTATTCTTAGTTCTGGTTGGTAAAGGATGAAGAGAAATGGCTATGCAATGTCAAAATTAGGTGAGCCCTGAGTAACCAATGTCATTGAATCCTCTAAAGACTTAGAGTATGCCTTACCAAAAATGTTAAGCCAGAGCGCATAACTTGAATAAACATTTGAAGCACTTCAATCTATCCCATCAGGCAACAGTCTCATGTGTGATCTTTCATATTACCAGGTTTTCATTGAAATCCTCCTAAGGTTTGAAGACGAGTTCAAAGGCATAGATGATCTGCCTTTCAAAAAAAGAAAGAAATTAATCCAGGGTCCATACTCCATGTGAATAAATTTGAAGCAGCTTCCTCTACATGAATAATCTTTCATTGTACCAGTTTCATGAAATCTTCCTTAAGAGAGTTGCAAGACATGATATGCACGCGTTAACACACAAAAAAATATAAGTCCAGGCCATAAACTCCTTAATAAAGTGTTAACACGCCTTCTTATTCCACCTGCAACATCTAATGTTAATCCTTTCATTCAAAGATTCACGAATCCTCCTAAAGTTCAGTAATCTGAACAGATGAAGTGCAGTCGTCCATATGGTGCTGCCCCTTTTTAACATGCTACACAGCTGTTTTTCCCAGACCTCTTTACCGCTGTACTGTTTTCGGCGCTCATGAGTTCAGCGTCTGCTATAAGCTACCAGCGCTGTCCTATAATGATACAATCTAGATTTAGTATTGTATGTGTTAATGATATTTATAAGACGCATACCTAGAGTGTCACATCAGATATTTCTCACCGCAGTAGCTCCATTTTATGTTTGCAATCAGATAAATTCCAACTCTCCTGAAGTGCACAGGCTGGTAGATTTCACACCTAATCTACCCAGCACATCTGAGAAATCCGTCGAAATTCACACCTTCAGCTTTGAAACCACTAGCTTTAGCTTCATGTTTCAAGGATCCTTGCTGTTAAATAAACAACAACTAATGTGCTCTTAACTATAACTCACTTCAACCTGCAAGGAATAGACTATTTTGAAGATACCTGAGTTTAAAATGAAACTAACTTAGCTATCGTGTGTTAAAACGACATATTAGGGGATACTCTCGATCATCAAATCAAAGTAGATTAATCTTGTTGGAAATCTAATAGTGTCCATCCACGGTATGAGGAAATTATGCAATAAAGTTTAACTTATAAATGTAATGTAAACAAATAATGAGTACTTTAGAGATTTTATTATGACCATGTGATCACATGAAGTCATGGGCATAAAAAACTATCTTAACTCACAATATCTTCACGCCATAACAACGCTTCATCACATGTGTGATTATTGCAAATTGTGATTTCCTATAATGCTTCATATATTAGGCTCAGTCCACAGGTAGATCACTGTTCCAGATAACTGATGACTGATTCTGGAACACCTGATGTGTTTTAGATCAAAAGTTAACGCCTAATACTCCAATATACGTGTGAAACATTAAAGTAAGTGGGTTTGAACAATTTATTTACACCATTGTTTGTTATATTATTTTCATTGTTATTAGTATGATTGTATTAATGTAACTGTTTAATATAGTAAGGTTTATAATTAAGTATTTAGTTTAGTTTAAAAAAAAAAAAACAAGCATCTTGTAAGCAGTTACGCAATATTAAATATATGTTATCATATCAATGCTCAATATAACATATTAAACTGTAGTAAAATTAATACAAAGATAAGTAAAAAATTAAACATGAAAAAAAATTAAGCGCATCGACCGTTCACAGCTCTAGTCATCATGCATACTTTCCGAGTTTAGGCGGATCTCCCGATTTTAACGCACATTGACAACGCCAGTTCCCGCTTTCCCCTGATGGAACAGTACAAAACCCAGAATCCGATACTTGTAAAAAATGTCTCCCATTACGACGTAACATTACCTCACTTTCCAACTGATTTAAAATTCCGCGCCATTCTTTTGCTGGCCATTCAGAGTAAATCGGATCATGTCGGCATTTATGTTGACCATGGAAACGTGTTATCGAATTAGATCTGTACCTGGCTTAACTCAATAACATGTGCAAGATTTTATTGAACAATTATAGCATATCAATCGGAAGATGGACTTTCAAATGGCAATCTGTGATACAAGACGCGAGTGGAACGCTACGTATAACTTAGCATACACCATTCAAACATTGGACACGCGAGACTCATATTCGAGATAAAGTACGTCATGTTCTGTTGATGGAATATATAAAACTAATAGTTATATGGCATTAAAAATTTATAGGGACCTATTTATTTAACAGACGTTGTGATGCAAAGATATCTCGACATTATCTGCTCCATTAGTTGTTAGCTTTTTTAAAAAATTAACGTTGATTAGAATTGCAATTAGGCACAATATAACAGGATTTTGATGAATTTTTGGTAATTATTTCAGAGTCATGGGTGACATGATTGTTCCACGAAGTTGCTAGCAGACAGAACGTTCCTTTTCTGGTTGCAAATGTTCTCAAACTCTGCAAGTCATGCCTGTTCACGTTTTGGTTTACAAACAGCAGATGCGATGCGAGCTAGTGCTTTAATAGTTTTTTTTTTAAATAGCTTAAAGTTTAAATCTGCATTCAGATTACGATATTAAAGTAATAAATTGCATAAATTCAACTTATGCGGGACTGTAATATACTGAACATTATGCTTTATCTAAATTGTTGTATCTTTGAGAATTTGAATTAATAAATATGCATATCTTTTCAAAGACTGTTTATTATTACTGTTATTAGTTTTGTTGAAGTTAGCCAGAAAAAGAACTTGATGTTTTATTGATATGATAACATGTAAAAAAAATTAGAATGCCATTGTCTTTGAAAAAGATGTACATTTGCATTCACGACAAATGTCGGCGAATTTAGAGCATTGAAAAAATCGTCACGCGCAAAATCCCCCTGAGAGTATTTCAAAGTTGGCATGTATGTCTAGTAGGTCGTAGTCGCCGACTCTAATACAGCCTATCAAAAACTCCTGGGGAGAACACTGGCTACAAACTCAAACTACTAAACTAAAGTTAGAATTTTAACCAAACGCCACAAAGAATGATTTCTGAAAACTTTTGAATAGTCCCCATGTTATTGCATGTGGAATGCTGAAAAATCGACTAATTCTAACCTCTACTAACACGGGCAGTTTCTCTTCATTGTAATCTTTCATTCCTTCATGAATAATGATAAACGCGAGTTGGCGGGTCTAACAGAAGCTTGTACGATATGAATAGTCTCTGTTGAAGGACTATGAAGCACAATGCCTTCAAATCACGTGTGTATCTCAGCGAGATATTCAAGTAGGTATGGAGTCAAACATGTTCTTCCATAATGGAGAGCTGCTGTGAAATTTCCCAACTTATTTTTTAAATTGCGGCGATTAACATACGGTAATCGCTGTACGATTTTAAAGTTTTTAAGATAGATTCAAACACGAGCCTAATCCTTAAACCGTATATTTCATCGAATTATATTTCTTATCTGTAAAAAGTGTGCCGGGGCTAAAGCCTATGAGTATTCAGTAATGAGGACTCCCCAAGCTATAACTTAGACTTATATTCGTTTTTAGTAAGTTGCACATATAACATTGAAATATAAAAAAATACACAATGTTAATGAAGTGAACCATGTAATGTCTTGTCAGAATACAGAAAATTTATTTTTCTAAATAATACTGGGGGCCGC
>CAJDSM010102377.1:0-16961 GCA_903981925.1 Ostrea lurida
AAAAAAAGAGAGATTAAGTGATGAGTGTGAGGCTCAGAGAAACTCGCGAATACGTATAGGAGCTGAAATTGTGGGGAAGAATAAGGAAGTCGGAGTGGGGTTCGAATAGGGAAATTGTATCTAACTCACTCTTTTATTTCTATTATAGTATTGCTTTGCATTGTCTCTGTTATCTCTCCTCAGAGTGACTTCTGATGAACGTGTTTACATTAATATAAGATATAGTAATGCCACATCTTGTATTTATCAGATTATTCATTAGATATAAACTCTTAAATCAATCATATACTTCTTTAGTCATAAGGGTTATAATTTTTGTAATGGTTGACATAACGCTCAAAAGATCGTGATGTCACATCTTGTGCTAACGCAGATTAAAGGAAGTTCATCGTAGATCGTTGATCTGCATGCGTGTCATTTCGCGGTCTGTCCTGCGATTGTTTAAGTTATTTGGTTTCCGTTCTTGGTTTTCATTTTTATTTTATCTTGTTTATGTTTTTGTGGGATATGTGTTATTTATT
Source organism: Ostrea lurida (assembly GCA_903981925.1). Classification (NCBI taxonomy): domain Eukaryota; kingdom Metazoa; phylum Mollusca; class Bivalvia; order Ostreida; family Ostreidae; genus Ostrea; species Ostrea lurida. The sequence continues at coordinate 522 of CAJDSM010102377.1, forward strand.
TATTTTTTGTAAGTACAAAATAGAGGATACCAATCAAGTTCGTCTCATAATTTACTCGAGGATAGTGTCACCTAGAAGATTGATCGGTGATTCAGTGAATCTACTAAGTCGATCTAGATTTGAACTATAGGTGCTTGTACATATGATGATATAGGTCATGTGATGACTGGGAGTGTCATTTACTAGCACACTCTCATGTCGCGAAAGAATTCCGCACAGCACGATAAGATCAAGAATCTGAGGGAGAGTTAGCTTGACATCTTTTGTTTCTGATGATATGAAACGATCCTTGATTCTATTGACGATGGCAAACAAATTTCAAAGATCACAATTTGCTTTTGTTTTTTCATCGTCAATTTTTTGTTTGTTGTTGTTGTTTAAACGGGCGGTAAATTAGTTAAATGGCTCGGCACATCTAGGAAATTTAAAACCTTTGGAGTGGCGAAAAATAGAATCTAGTTAACGAAATTATATCGGAGTTTGTTATTAAAAGGTTCGCGGTGATGCTGACCATAGATTAACGGCGCGAATTTAAGGCGTACTCGATAATTATAGTAGACACGTCAACCATCTCTGTTGTCTGTTAATAGAAAACAAGACAGTGGTTCAGATGAGTTACATAGACTAGCCAGTTACACTGGCGTGGACATGAAATATGTGGTGTATCTGTGTTGCCAGCTGATATATGCATGTCTTTGAGTTTATACTAGAAATAATGTCGCTCTATTGGGCGTTTATTATGATTCAAAGTTACTATTATATGAATTGTCTTTTGAAATTGAACTAGGGTTTACTTCAAATCTGGGAATCCCTTTTACACTCTAAGGACAATTTCACAAAAAAGAATAGGAATGATTCTTTTGCAAAGTCACCTGGTGCTGGTTTTCTAATACTTTCAGATATTGCCGAAGAAGTCAGGATCAATTTGTTTAATTACCGATATGCTTTTATTGGATTCCGAAATTGCATAAAAACCCTTACGAAGTCATAGATTATCAGTGGTTACAGTCGTCTTGGTTCTCCAGTAAGTGGCTTGCTAGCCATATGTCCTGCTGTGTGCTTTACTTTTGACTAAGGATATGAACAGCTATTCAAGGAGAATCTGTCTTTGGCGGGGTTGTGTTGTTGGTAAGAGGCGCATTGGTGTTGGTCGTTTCAGAACAGGTTTTGTTTCTAGCATATTCCAGAGAGTGGTGCAATGTGCAGTAGTGGATTTCTTTAAAGAAGGTCTAAAGAGCTTTGGGAAACCTTAGAAAGTCACATTAGAATTTTTCGGAAATATTTACTCGCAATCAAAAGGTATGACTTTCGTCCACACTTACACAACGATTTCTCACGATTTTAAGTAAGAATCTACTAGGCGTGTGTTTCGACGATTATATGTGTTACTTGGCTTTTGTTAAACAAAAAAACGGCACCCGAAAATACGATTTTAGTTCGGTTGGGAAACAAGACAGACAATTTTGTTAGAAAACACTCTGAGTTGCCCACACAAGTACTTCTGAAGTTAGATATTTTAAGAGCATGATTGGGTGTCTTATAGATCAAGTAGTAGTTGTATGGTAGTTTTGGGAGACGCAGGTCTGTCCAACAAGTCTCGTGGTATTGCCTATGGGCACTCATTGTGGCCCTCTTATTGGCGATCTTTTTTGGATGATGGTTTATGGTTGAAAGAGAATTTGGTACGAGGAAACTGTGACGGGATATAAACGAAAAAAAAAACGTTGCCGTGTCCTTCACTTTACTATAGGTAATAGTAGATTGAGTGGGTGTTATTATCCAATTAACAATCATAATTGTTCAGCAATTATTGGTTTCGATTTGATAGTATCGCTGGGGAAGTGAAGCTCGTTTACGATATGAAGGAGCACTAAGAATGCCTGACATATTTAGTGTATTTGCTTCATATTTTGGGATATTTTCTTAAAATTGCTTCTAATGGCAGGACTGTTAGACAACTCCATATATATTGATTAGAGGCGGTGATGACTTTTAACTTTGCAATCGTTCAATTTCCTTTTTTATGTAGTAATATACGACTATCAACTCTGCTTATTTGGTGTGTTATATTCAGTTGTTCGAGGTACCAGCAAGAGTCATGCGTCTAATCGTATGGGATTTTTGTTAATGCGAGGTCCAACTATACAAAAAAGTGTGATTTGCAGGGTTATAAAGAGAATCTCTTTAAAAGTCATCAATTTCTGAAATTCTACGTCGCTAATAATGACCTTGTGTTGTGCGATATACAAATTATCGCTAAGATATTGTTGAGCTGATTTGTTTCATACCCGGTATGTTATGACTGCGTGCCTTTATGCTCTACTTTAGATTTTGTGACTACGGGTAATGTCCCGGCTGTTTACTTTTATTTTCGGACTAAGGGCTCATGCGGGGGTGGGTTGGGGGTTTATCGTGGGGGGGTGTAGGTAGGCAGGTGTGGGGTGATTTTGGGAGTGGGTTGAGGGTTGTGCAGGATGGGTGTGCGTGCGGGTGTGTGTTGAGATGTTGGTGGTTGTACGGTCAGGTGTGTCAGAGGAATGCCTTACTCCTGCGTCATTGGACCGGTGATACTGCGCTTGTCTGCTTGTGTGTCGGAGGTCGCGGGTGTGCCGGCGTAGAGCCTTTCGGATGTTTGGGTATATGTTTTTGTTTGGTATTATGATTATTCGTGGGTGGTTTTTGACACAGTGTTAACTTCGCCTTTTTGTACTTAGTACAATGCGTCATTGTAGATATGTATATTGTTGGATCTTGAGAACCTATTGTCCGAAAATATATCCGAAAAGTTAAAGCACTCGTAATCGCTGAGTGGTTAGAGGACTTCGTATCCGGGAGGTCGTGAATCCAATCCGCGTCAAACCTAAGCCGTAAAAATAGGTAATGACTGTTTTTTTGTGCCGAACGCTTAGCTTTATTAAAACTGAATAAAAAGGACCCGTGTTGTATTTTTTCAAGAATGAAGACACTTTAAGAGGGGAGGATAGTAGCAGTCAGCCGGGTTCGACATCCTGTGGCCAGATAACTCAGTTGGTAGAGCACCTGGGTATTCAGGAGGACCGGGTACGAAATCGTGTCTGGTCTATTGCATTTTCTTCCTGTTACATATGGCATCATCCCATGGAAATGCAGGTTAAAGTCTTGCTGTGTTGTGCGCCTTCGAGGACGAAGGCAATTTTAGAGAGTAGCTGTTAGCCGAGCTTGATCGCTGATGGCTCAGATAGCTCATTGGATAGAACATCTAATTGGAGATTCAGGTGGCCTGGGTTCGGATTCCGGTCTGGTTCGTTGCAAATTTTCTCGCTTCTCTTTACATTTTTGTGCGATTGACCATCCCTGGAAATGCAGATGAAAGTCCTGCAAGGGACAAAAAGAATTTGGGTCGTACATCTTTGAGGACAAACAAAATTTAAGGAGAGAGGAGTGTGGCGACAAGTCGGGTTCGATCGCCGATGGTCAGATAACTCAGTTGTTAGAGCACCTGACTAGAGATTTATGAGGCTTGGGTTCGAATAATTGTCTGGTCCGTTGCATTTTCTCCTTCCTGTTACATATGTTGTCGTTTATTACCCTTGAAATTGCAGGTGAAACTCCTGCCAGGGGCAAAAAGGATCTGGATTGTTTCTTCGAGGACGATGCCACTTTAAGGAAGGAGCCGTGTAGCAGTCAGTGGGGGTTCAATCGTCGTTGGCCAGATAGCTTAGTTGTTAGAGCACCTGACTGGAGATTCAATGGGCCCAGGTTCAAATCCTTGTTTGGTCCGTTGCATTTTCTGCCTTCCTGTTACATATTAAATGGCATTGGAATTAAAAGGGTGGGGAGTTTAAAATAGCTTGTAGGCCGTTCCACCATGACCTGACATCACGAAATCTTGTTCTACCAAATTTATTAAATTTGCAATTAAATCAAGATAACACTAATTACATATAATATTGCGATGAGAAAAAACTAAAGAAATTATATATGTAATGTATGTTTTGATTCTGAATCATCGACTAAATCTTGTGCAGTTTCTATGATATTGATGTAATTTCATGACGTCACGTCATGGCGGTCAGACCTTCCAGGGAATGTTAAAAATATTGCAAAAGTATGCCTGTTGGATTATTATGAGTGACGTTAGACTTCTGAAGCGACAGATGAGAAGGAAAAACATTTTTGAGCTGAAATTTGCCGCTGAATAGATTTGTTTCGGCATATTTTAAAATAAATTCGGGCCCAAATCGAGGAGGATGTCGTTGCACACCAGGTGCATGTGCTATATAGATAGCTTTGTTTTTATTTTGTCTATTTACATCTATTTGTTGATGAATATTCAAATATACCTATGGACAAAACCAGATAGTAAAATCTTTTCAGTCACGTAAGTACAAATGAAAAAATGACTAACCCCAAAGACTGCAAAACCTGTAATAATTTTCCTGTTCTGAATATCTTATCTTAATAGCTTAATTCTAAAATACCCTGCAGCATTGTAAAGCAAGATATTTTCGTCAAACAAAAATGCATCTAAAACGGCACATTCTGATGAACGACTTCACACATTAACACTTTGGACACGCCCTCGACTGAGAAGCCTGGTATTGTGAAATTTACAATCTAGATACATCCTCTCTCCTTTTTCTTAATACAGTACGTAATTAAGTTATAGACAGTATCGGGGAATTTAAGGAAGCCTTTCAGTCTTTAAAATGAAAGACATTTAATAACTATGACCATATTGGTCCCACCCTGGTAACAAAAATCCTATCTTGAAACTTTAAAGGTTCGTAAAGGGCTACCTGCCCCATATAATTATCTATGTAGTTTTAATTAAGTATCAATATAAAAAAAATGTGTTACAAAACATTATGTACCAAGTTTGACAAACCTAAGAGTAAGAACCTCCCTTCAAGAGAAAATGAAATTTACAATTTTGGTAGAGGTCTTCTTGTTCTGTAAGACTATATATATTTTCTATATACGTGCTGTTCAAAATGGTAATTTTTTTGCACTTTCCCCCCTGCTCCAAAGACCACGAGAGTGCAGGAGACTGGATATTTACAGTTTTTCCTTCCTTGTCCTAAATCATAAGTTTGAAAAGAATTGCATTGATATAAGTAGCAATTAAGAAGTCCAATAGTTAACACACACATTCAGCAATTATGACGCATTTGGTCCGATCCTAGTACATATACCCATATCTCGGAGTTGATAAAAGTATTAAATTTCGTAAAATGTCATCTGCTCCTTCGAAATGTATTTCCAACTTGTTCTATATGCAAGAGCTTGTTCTGCGTATAATCAGTTTTTGAATCGAGGCGAGCTACTTACAAACAAGTTGTTGTTGCATGGGTTTCAACAGTCACATTTAAAGACAACATTTCGTAAACTCTATGGTCGTTATAACGATTTAGTTTACCAGTATGACCTACCATTGAGTCAAATGCTGTCTGATGTGTTTCATAGCCATTGTTGAGCCGTTTTTCACACACTGATTTGACTACGAATTGCTCCGTTTACCTGATCATCAAGACTATTGGATCACGGTGGGTGTGACCGGTCGGCAGGGTATGCTTACTCCTACTAGGCACCTGATCCTACCTCTGGTGTGTCCAGGGGTCCGTTTTTGCCCAAATTTTGTTTTTGTATTCTATTTGGGACTTACGAGATTGATCACTGTTCGTTATATTTGCCTTTACATATATCCAGTAATAGTTTTAATGTAGAGGATGTTATTCAAATACTATACGTAGGTATATACTTTATAATAAGTTTAGTCCTATCCTGGAATACCGGTATGATTATTTCTGGGATCATGAAGATATAATTTGGGTTGAGGCCATCCCGTTTTACCTTAATTTGCATTTAGTTTTTTTTATAGACAAATTTATATCCCATCACTTAGCGTTCAAATTAGGCCCGGAAGATGGCAGAATTCTGAATTTAAGATTTATATCTCCATGTCCCAGCAAATCTTTATTATCTGAATTTGAATTTAGTTGGACAAATGCGTGTAGTTATCAGGAAAAAGATGAATTTAGTTAAAAAGTTTCATTTTTTTGGCGCAGGAAAGACGGATATCGGTTATAACAATATGTGTGTAAATTGGCCACAAGGAATTGATATGATTCTACAGGATTGCACAACTACATTAATGGCACTGCAGGGACTTTATACATGTAGTAAAAGTCTTATGATGCAGAGAATGACAGACGGACAAATCAGAAACATAACCTCAAGATAAGGATACATAATGTTATGCTATAAGCACACTGCATTATATTTCTCTTCATTCTCAAGTCAAATCATGCCAAGAATGGGAAACATTGGTTGATTTTATCAGCCTAATACATGGATGGTCTTTTTTGTAATGTTCAAATCAAATGCAAACGATTTTACATCTAAGAATTGGAGTTTTATACATGTAACTGACAAAGTATAAGCGAAACGTAAGTACAGTATTTCATCATCCACGCTTGAATTACATACTGTTTCATTTTGTTTCCACACCTTTCTGGAGCAGGAGATGGAGTACTTATCACTAATAGTTCCATTCATACATGCACCTCAATAACTATAACTTTCTTACTTTTGATGAAGAGCTTCTAATATTGAAATGTAGTATTATTACAGGATTATCTTCTGTATAGCATTTATATGCACTAAGTTTTGATTGGTTTTTAATTTGATGCCTATGAATATCTTACTTTTTGCTGGAATTGTTTGAAGGTTTAAACGTAGTTAGAATTCTTTTTATTGTAGTACATGTATGTATTCACGTGCATTGATAGTTTTGAGTGGTTTATAATTAAATGCTTATAACATTAGTATTTTTCAGCAGAATGGATTGAGATATAAAATGTAATTGCTATTTATTGGAATATTATATTTTTAAATTTTAAGGAAAAAAAGAATTCGGGTACAGTTGGAGATATAGGGAGCGTTTCGGAAACATTTGCAAAGTAAATGGGATATATTGTTGTCATGTAGATGTGCATTAAACGTTTGGAAATTTGAATTTTGCCTCAGAAGTCCCGAGGAAACCAAAGTGGTGTGGTTTTGAATTTCAAATTAAAGCTTGTCTTCGGGACTCCATTTAGAAAGTAATGTTACTATTGCATCGTTCTATTTAGTATGTACAGATTCATTAAGGTTTATAATGCTGCAAGTGGTCTATAATTAAGAAATGACTCTAATTTTGGGGCATATTATACGAGTATAACCTGGTTTAGGTCAGTTTACGCTTTATAATCCGAGAAGCATATCATAAAACTCACCCAAAACAGGTCATACACGTATAATATGCCCCAAAATTAGAGTCATTTCTTATAATTTAATTACAGAATTAATAAACAGCTACAAATATTTTCCTTGCTTTTATTTATTTGTTGAAATTGCAAAAAAGTAGTTCCGACTGCTAATTGTCGAGGGTGTGTGTCCCCATACCAAGCCAGATTATACAAAAATACATGTAACATGTATTCCCAAACTTCAAATTGACCAATTATAGCTAGGGCTACAATAAGAACTAAATTATTTATGGATGATTGATGTATTTGTACGTCTTAAATTCATTAATAAGGAATATTTGTTACAAACAAAACAAAACAAAAGCGATTACAAATTATCACTATGTCATCTGTTGACTCATTTGTTTCAACCTTTGTTATTGTGTAATTTTCGTACTAGATTTGACGACGGGTAACCCCGTTTACTTTGTTTCGACTACGGGCTCACGGCGGGTGTGAGCGGTCAGCAGAGGATGTTGACTCCTCTATGGCACCTGCTCCTGCCTTCGCTTTTGTTGGAGGTCCTTGTTGCCCTACACTCGATTTTGTATATATGTTTTTTGGGACTATGATTACGTTTAGCACATTGTTTACGTCGCCCGTTTATATTCAAATGCTGAACAAAAAAGGCGAAGTTAACATTGTGTCAAACGTAATCATAATCCAAAAAACATATACAAAATCGAATGTAGGGCAACACGGAACTCCGACAAAAGCGAAGGTAAGATCAGGTGCCATGGAAAAAGGTTGGAATTTTTAAAGAATGTCCATATGATTATCAAATACATATTAACCAAACTTGTAGGAATAATATTGCATACTACCATCTGACTAGCACAATATACAGTTGTTGACTGGGGTAGAGGGAAACAGTCGATCTGTTAGACCGGAGTGCAAGCTGTTGCACAAGGCCGTAGGCCGCGGGCAACAGCTTGCACTCTGGTCCAACAGGTCGATTGTTTCCCGAGACCTCTGTCAACAGCTGTTTTGTTATGTATACCTACTATACAGTAGAATTTCCGCAATAGGGCGGTCTATGTCTATCAATTCTTCGCCAGATTTTCCCGAAGAGGCTGTGTAAATCCAAACTCCAAAGATATTCACGAGAATATTTCACATTTTATTGTGTTTTTGCTGCCCCTGTATTCAAGCATTCGCTTGAATTCATCCTCATTTGCCGCAGCGAAACGACCATCGGTCATTTCTGTTTATTAAAATAATCACTCTTGCACACCTCGGCTGATTACATCTAACTGATGGTTACTAGAATCAGCCGAGGTTTGCGAAGGAGAAGATAACACCAATTTAGCGCCATATGACGTCAGCGGCCAACAGTCTTTTGTACAGTCGATTTTATCAGTTCTCCGGCCGCCCGGTCCAACGTCATGATGTTGGACTTTTTTTGTAAGCAATACTGTAGGAACTGTTTAGTAGGGGTATAACAATATTATTAGTACTGTAATGATTCCATGGGCAATTTGCTTAATATTTCTAAATTTTAATCTTTCCCTTAATTTTCTAAGAATTCCTCTAGTTACTTTTTAACAATTGATTTTTATGTTCAACAAATGCAGGATTACTATTTCAAACTTTCAATTTAGAATTCGAATTGTCTTTCCGCCTCCAAATATAAGACAGATGTTTACACTTTAACAATCTTATTACTTTGTGAATGGATTTCCAATGTGTTCTAAGTTACAAATTCAATGTATAAGTTACTGACCAAAACTTTAAAATCTAATGCGATTTTCTATTAGTTGTACCACATGGAACACATTAGATTTTAATGATTTAAAGGATAACGAACAGTGATCAAACGCATGAGTCTAAAACAATACAAAACAAGAGTTTGACATACACGGATCCCTGGATATACTAGAGGTGGGATCAGGTGCCTAACAGGAGTAAGCATCCTCTGTCGACCGATCACATCCGCCTTGAACCAATTGTTTTGGTAAGGTAAATGGAGTAATTCAAATTCAGTGTATAAAGAACTGCTTAACAATTTGCTATAAAACATATCAGAAATCATTTTGCTCAATGGCATGTTGTACTGGCAACTAGATAGTTATAACGACCATAGCATTAACGAAATGCTGCTTTTAAACGTGGATGTTGAAACCCCTGCAACAAAGACTGATTGGAAGTAGCCTGCCTAGATTTAAAAAAAAAACTAATCACACGCAGGACAAGCTCTTGCGTATAGAATAAATTGAAAGACATAAACACCATGGAATGTTGCTTCCTGAATATGGAAAACTGTCGATGGAAAAGCTGAAAGCGACCCGTTTGTCATAAAGCTGAGGTGTTAGTTTGCCATCAATGCCTATGTTCAATAAAATATCCTTCTACAAAGCAGATGTTGATGCCATTTTGGTATCCTTTATTTCTAGTTCGCTGGGATGTATCAAATAGACTAATGAATGGAAATTATTATAACGTCGTCGATATAATGGAATGTCGAATTAAAGGCCATCTCCAGTGATGACATTCGTCTCCTGTAGAAATTTTGAATAAATTCTCCACAGTAAGAATATAAAAACAGGTCATCTAAAGATGAAACACAATTCTTGCCAATGGGAATTCCAACAGACTGTCGAAAGACGTGATCACCTGATCATCAAACACTACAACGGTATTGTCAAAGAGGTACATGGTTTTTAAGGTGCATATGTATAACATATGCTAGTGAAATCACGGTTTGTGGGTCACTGTTTTGTTATGCAAATATATTCTTTATTGCTTTTTGGCTTGAAGTTTAGACTTTGTCTTATTCTTTATTTATGAAGTCCCCCCCCTCCCCCCAGGCATTCCAAAGTCTTCGATTTCAAGCATCGTTGATAGGTAGGAAATTATTTTTCAAACATTAGTATCATCTTGGATGTATACCATTGCTGTTGGATAATATGTCCGCCGCCAGGGATATCATAAGCCATGTTAGACAGTATCTGGCTGTCTCAATTTGATACGGAAAATAATTCCACGTAACGTCACAAAACAAAGGTAATATAGGTTTATTTCCTTATGTAAATCTCATCTCCTATACTGGATTTTGGCTTGAGATTTAGACTCTTTCGGGCCTTTTCTATAATTTGTTTTATTGTCCTTGGCTTTCCAAACTTTTATTTCAAACATCGCTGATAAGAAATTATTTTTCGAAATGTGTCGCATACGATGCATCAAAATTAATATCGCAGATTTTCATTCATCAGACAAAAACGATGATGATGATGATGTTGAAAATATAATTATACAACAACTGCCAGAGTTTTTGTTGAATGTATATGCATTTGCTTTCTTCAAAGATGGTAACTCAGGTATAAACAATTGTGCAAATTGAATTTTCTCAACATTAAAAAAAATAATTTAAAAAAAATGCAGGTAATATGTGTTGAAACTTCAAGATTCATTATTCATTGCTGTACCAATCTCCGGAAGAAATAAAAATAGAAAAAAATATATATTCTAACTTTGATTTTGCATATTCCTTTTTTTTTTTTTTTTTTTTTTTTTAAACACAAATTATTCATCATTTGTTATTTCTCCAAAATCCAGGTAATATAGTCTGATTTTGTTTTTCTCAGAGAATATCTAAGGGTGCTAAGGTTTTATGTTAAAAATTGTTTTAAAAACTATATACAGATAATGAACATTGATTATGACCTCAAGTGGTCATTATCTTTTCTATGATATTTGTCTTTTCCACCGCCCCAATAATAGTTTTTCCCACCGACTTTACTCATCTTTCACTTCCCTTTTTACAAAACAAACTTAAAGTTAGTCATAGCTGCTAAGGGCATCCAGGAAGGATTTTGAATATCGCCATGTAAAATCTACTACATGTAGCTGTCGTCATCTTCTTGTAATCGAAGGTTAGGGAATTGAATTTACAAATGCATGCACGTTTTACTTTATAAATGGTTTTAAAATACTTAATATAGATAACAATAGATAATTCTTCTCTAATGATGAAATATGACAAGTGTGGTGTCATGGCTTTAAGTAAAACCCGGAGTCCAAAGTTACGACCAAAACGCGACATTTATCTAACATCATCTATCGGTATACCTGGCTGATGCTTTCAACTCTTTGCAAAATCATTCGCTGATCAAATAATTTTGAATAGAGTACCAAATTGAAATGATTTTCAGACTTAATGTGGAATGCTCCAACAGAGAAATTTGACGTGGATGAAGAGTAGAGGATATGTTCAACAATATTTTGAAAAGAAATAATTCAAATTCACTCTATTTCGTTGCAAAATGAAGTTTTAGTAGAAAGCAATTTGGGAAAAAAAATAACCTTGCTGGAATCGAACCCGCGACCTGCATTTCATAAGGCAACGTGATAACTTACTGAGCTACTCAGCTAGGCAATGAAATTTTAAATGAATTGAGATATAACCCTGGTAGTGATATTTTCATCCATGTTTCGAAAGGAAGTCAGCCATTATGACGGTGTAGAGATCTACCTTAACAATGTTTAAGGCTAGTTGAAAGAACTTTTAAATAGTAATACTAATAAAATTTAAAGTTGACCAACAACATATACATGTACATGTAAGAGTAGCTTTCACTGATGTACATGTAAACACTGTGTCACTTATCATCCAAGATGTCTGATAAATCAGGACACGGTACATAGTTCCGATGTTTATTATTTTGTTGATGGCGTTACTGGCCGCGGTTAATTTTGAGGCTACCACAGCAATGGGCTGCCTCGCACAAAACAACAAAGTCAAACCAAAATATGTGACGGCCCATCACCAAACTCATTGTGCAATGGGTAGGCACAAAGGCACAAGCGTCACAAAACACCAAATCATAAATTCAAATCTCACAAATCATCAATTCAAATCACACAAATACTCTCAAAGTGAGATACGAAAAGTATGTGCAACGACATAAACATTTTCAATGGCCATATTGTGGCCATGCGCAAAGTGAATATCGATAAGTACAATAAATGACTCAAAATCATGATATATGTTAATATCAACGAAGCAGTTCAAAATTCAATGCCAAATGGTTTGAAATTAGTAGCACTCTTCCAATGGAGTTGGGGTGCGACGAAAACGCCACTTGCAAGGGTCATGTAGATGGCACTGCAACCGCCACCAATGGGGTGCCCAACGCTGGTGACGGCGGCAGTACCGCAACTCCAATGGTTACCGCAGACCAGTAGGGAGATTGTGGCAGGATTAAGCTGAAAAGGCAATCCCGTCACCATCCATGAAACATATACATTGAATAGAGTCCTGGACATTGTTTAGTAGCAAATCATTCCCTATTTGGGACAAACAAACCTCATCTGGATGAAATAGATGGGGTGGATTTAAGCTGAATTGAGTGTATTTAATGCAAGACCCCTTTGGATTGACAAAACTTTAATTGCTTCTAAATCCATCCTAACTTGCGTTTGTAGAGCAGTGCCAAAAGAACCCGAGCAGGGAGGAGGGCCAAGCTACTGAACTGGCAAAGAATTTCGCGCAAAAAGGACAAGTCCACGCCTGATGATGGTCAGACTGTTAATAACTTCGAGTCTGACAAAGAATAATAAACTTGATAGTTTAAACTACACATCATTGGGTTTTACGGTAAGAAAAATACCGTACTGAAAATATTGAATCATGACACAAGTATGCAATACGCATCATATAATGAAAGGAGGAGGGAGGGACATTGCTCCAACTCTAGTGTTACATGTATGTAGGTTGAGATCCAGTCCCCCAAGTCTTGTACACGCACAAGTAGTCACTCTTTTATGCTGAATTATAGTGGGTTTCACTATATATCCAGACCATGATACACCTAAGGATTCTTGGTTTGTTATAGCTCAAGGGTGGGGGGGGGTGTCCCTCAAAATGGATAAACAAGGGTCCTATTTTTGATGGATGTATTTGGAGAAGATTGTGCAATGTTTGCAAAGCGGGGGGGGGGGGTATGCTGGGCTGTTTTGAATGCCAGAATACAGTGCTGTTCCAACGCCCAGTTGAATTTAGGCCTGACGCAATCAAATGTCATGAAGCTATAATATACTTTGAGTAGCGTGCCCTACCCGTAAGAATGCCTGAAATACTAATGAATTTTAGGCAGCTGTAAATAGTTTGGGTTGTAATGTTGAAATAATCCATTTAAGGAGATGTAAAGTAGTAGAGAGTCGTGAGTCCTCACGTCTGCGTGTCCTTAGTCTGTAAGAGATTTTTAATGATAGAGTGGTCCGTTGGGTCTACGTTATGAAATGTTTTGGCACGAGATCTGATTGCAACAACATACGATTGAGCACTAAGCAGTGGAATATTTGTATTCTGTTAGAGATAGGTAGGCAATAAAGCATATACTATGGGAATGGGCGGAGGCTAGTAGATTGTAGGTAATGTAAGCTGTGACATGTCTCAAATTAATGCCTACTACATGTGATGCTCTGGTATTGGTTGCTACTGATGCATCTGACAATCTAAGAAGAGCATCGTCAAATATTAAACTTGGATAGGCTGGAGGTACCCTGCTACCCTCAGGACGTCCCGCCGTTTGTGAGACCTTAAAGGTCATCACATTAGGTACCAACTCTACGAAAGTTATGCCCTGCAAAATTAGGGTTTTCGATCAAATAGATGGTCACAATAAATGAACCCATTGCACTTGAAATTAACTACCACGCCCAAGATTGTCTTATCCTGCGCAATTGTAATAAGTTGCAAGATGTGCAATGTGGCCCATTCTACACAATGTCATTGATTTGGTCCGAAATTCCCATGTTCATATCTTGATGCAAGAATTTGGTAATTGTGATATGATGCATATGGTACGCAGCACAGTTAAGGTTGAAGTAAGGGGGCGTGTCCTAATATCTACACAGGAATGTGTATTATGACATCACACAAAGCAACAAAATATCAGAACACTTGCAATATCCTGTAATATAGAATAATTAATGTATATTTATTGCACGGAAATATAATACTACACAAAAACTTACATTAAACGGCTTTGTTGGTCGTGAGTGTAATCTGACGCCCTCAGATATAAGCATAACATTGATCGCGATGCAATTGTTATCATGACGTCATCGTGATCTAATGTGACGCACTTCATGATCTAGAGATGGCGGATGCAACTTGTTTTTGTCAGTCGAAAAAAATTATTTAGATAATTGGTACCGTATATGATTTATATATGTAAATGCAAATACGTATGTTTGGAAATATTTGAAACACTAGTCTATCAATTTGAGCACAATGCCCACCTTATGAATTCACTAAAATATTTTCTATCTTTCCCGTATGAAACATTGATGTCTTATTTATTAATAAGGGGGTATATGGGTGGGTCATGCATATCGATTTATTGCAAGAGCATGCCTTAAACACATCATAATGTGTTGTTTTACAAATAAGTATTAAGCTATTTGAAAAGCCTTGCATTCCTGATGAAATCTTAGAAACGAATTATCTATTTCAAATCGAGATGCAGCTAACCGGTAAGACATTCAACATACGATACAATATAATTATTATTTCTAACAATTATAAGTTAAAAACTGTAAAGGACTGCAACGTAATTCATAAACTCCAAAGATTTTCAAAAAAATTCAAGAATCGAAGTTTGGATTTCAATCCCATTATGCCCTTGCAATATTGAAATTTATTGATAACCTCAATACCGGTGGTCAGTTTGCAAAAACCAAGTGGTGCCGAATCACGGGATTAATCTAAATATGAAATAAAATTGTCCTGAATATGTATTTTTAGTCCATCATATCTTTATCAATTAGCAATAAAGTTCCAAAATGATTTAAATGATGTTTTTCGATCGGATATTTTCAGCGAATTTTCCATTGGCCACCTTAACTGTGCTGTGTATTGTCTATATGGCCCAAGCATTTGTTGATGGCGTTACGGCCGCGGGTATTCTTTTGTAAAGCCTTGTAATAAATGCAGAACTACAATGTATTGCTGTGTTTTAAAAACTGAACTTACCAACCAATGCCTCTAACTCTGAGTGGCAGAATGTTTCTTTGGGGGTGGGGGTGGACCCCAATGTGCAATATTACTTGAGTTCTAAGATTTGCTTACTGGTATCTTAAATTGCATGCTAACTATATTATTTCTAAACCAAGGGACGTACGGTTGGTGGTAGGCTCGATGGTACAATGTAGTAAGGATTAAGGGGTGCCCCCTATTCTGAGCAAATGTCTTGGAAACTATGAAAAAGTGCCTGACAATGGTTGGAGTTGTGATGACCTGCAAAAATAGAATCGTCCATCTATTGTTGGAAATTTGGTTTGTATTTTACTGCCCACTATAAGAAAGTAGACTAGAGGTTTCAAACATTGGACATGGTATTGAGCAAGCAAAGTAGAGAGATTGTCGGTATATATGCGCACGTAATGTGTATTCCTCAAGGCTCAAAATATTGCGAGTAAATGGGCAATAACTAGAAACGGTTTGCCTCGACTAGAATAGCCCATGGGCCCACTGGCTTATGTGTGCACTACAGTGTAAATAAACGAGGTTTAAGGAACCGATGTAACAATTTGGAGCTATGTGGTCATTAAAATTGAGAGAATGAGAGTAAGATAAATGAGTGATTTTCCGTCACCATATGCTTTTCAGGCTACATCTATTGGCAATATAAGGCTATGTAAATTAGGTATAGGCGGAATTAAATTGGGACATACAATCAGCGACAGCTTAGCTGTGAATTTTAAAAGCACTAGGTCATGATCGGAGGTGGATTTGTTTACAGAAATTCTTAAACCCCAGTATGCAGACAGAAACTTTTATGCAGAACCACAATAATAGTCCATAAGCCAAGTAAGCAAAATTGGACACATCGGTACCACTTTTGGGGGCAAATTCTCATATGCATTTTTAACAACATCCTTAGTAACCATACCTGTATAATAGACATGTACAAGTGGCAGCTTAGTGTGAGATATAAGTAGTTTTGAAAAGGTACCTTAATTCTGTTTTTTAGCCTCGTATTTTGTACAATGCTACCATATAGACTCTTTACACACTTTAAAGACATATTATGTTTATAATAACAACTATGTGGAGTACATTTTGAATTCTTTGCAATAAAACACACCAAAAATAATGTTATTTTCCTGCACAATTTGTACCGTAATTTAATTAAAAAAAAAAAAATAAAAAAAACATTTACAGACC
>CAJDSM010102395.1:0-13758 GCA_903981925.1 Ostrea lurida
AAGAAGGAAAATTTTCACAGCTTTTTCTTATTCACATGAATTAGAAACAAAAAAGAAAATTACAAGCTTTCTAAACTGGTAACTTTCTTATTTACATTGTATATTAGGGACACCAAAATTAGTATCTCATATTTTCATTCATGTACGTCGAAAGGGAGGGGGGTGTTCTGTTGAAAAAGGAGCCAATAAGCTCAAGGTTTGGATGAAGCCAAAAGCCGGGGCCCAGGGAGCGAAGCCCCCAGAAGCTCTCGGGGTTTTAAGAGTTTTAAAGTTACTTTTTAGAGGTCAATTTTGATATACATGTATATCATTACATATAATTAAGTTTGGTCACCCCCTCTAATCATGCCAAAGTTGAAGGTTATATAGATAAGATGAATATTCTCGCAAGTGCACATAGGTCTTTTTTATGAAGGCTTACATTATTTAAATTTGTACAAAAAAAATCAAAATATATGTCAACGTTTTCTTAAGGCAGAAACCCTACACCGTCATAATGGCTGACTTTGTTTGAACATGGGTGAAAATATCAATATCAGGGTTTTATGTCAATTCATCTCAAAGTTAAATGCCTTGCTGAGTAGCCAGTAGGTTAGCACGTTGCCTACTGAACTATGGATCGCAGTTCGATTTTCAGCAGGGGTGTTAATTTTTTTTTCAAATAAACTGCATTTTTTAATTAAATAGAAATAGAGTGAGTGTGATTTTTTTTATTTTTTTCAAAATTATGTTTTACATATTTCCACATCTAATTTCACTGGTGTAGCATTCCACCAAAATTGTCAATATTTTTTTCTACTGCTCATGAAATGACAAGTTTCCTTATCAAGTATGATATCATTGATCTATAGATCAAACAATCACATAATGAACGTTGTAATTTTAGATACTACTGAAAAGCATTGCTGTACACTGACAAAATTTTAAAGTCTTGACTCTTCATAAAATCATAACTAGTGAAGGTTAATCCAAACTGACTGAACGAATCTGAATACACTCTGGATTCCTTCTGACTGTGCATCCTGTTTCTGCATGTCTGTCCAGTCCAGTAACCTAAATTACAGAATGAACATCCCATTACATATAGATATCACATACATGTACATACACATATTCATACAAATTATTTCAATTCTTCAGACTGTCATTTACTGATATTTTATCCTGAATTTTACTTCTTAAGCCCTCATTGAGTTTTCTAGTAGAAATTTACACCAAATGCATAAAATATTTATTTTCTATTTATATGTGCAATTGCTCCTGTATTCCTATGTAAAACACATATTGTGGTCCAATCTCATTATTCGAAAAACTTAACTGGGGTACATTCTGAGATAAAGCTTCCACATAACAACATGATAAAGATCCCTGGCCTCCCTGCTCAAAATTTGCAAACCTTCACTAGCAATAAGTGAAATATATTCAAACAAACAAACAAAAAAAAACAAACAAAAAAACCCACCACAAATATAAAAAAACCCAAAACCCAAAACAAAAAAAAAACAAAAAAAATACAAAAGCAAAAAAAAATTAAAAAAAACAAACACCAAACTCATTCCCTTACTTTCAAAGATTTGTTGAACATCTATGATATGGTACAGTGGTGGTGATGGGATCGAGGGGGTTGTGTGTAAAAAATTATATGAAAATAGTTACATGTATTACTAGGGAAAATGCTTGATTACAGGACTTTCCTCTGATTAACTTCGACCGGTCGCAGTAACTCAGTAGCAGAGTGTTCACTTTGCACTGCAGATACTGCATTAGTTTGAACTCCGCTCGTGCCATGGCTGTGTCAAATGTACCTGGCAGGACGTAAAGATGGGGTTACTACTTCGCCAAATGTTTTGCATTTACAAGCTAGAGTCACAGGTTTTTCAAATATTACCTTAAAATGGAGGTTCCGAGTCACGGCAAGCGTAAATTCGCACGTTAAATAACCCTCACGGTTACGGCCTTGAGCGCTAAAGGGGGGGGGTGTGTGTGTCTACGATGTCAGCGACACGTCCCTACCCATTAAAAATAATGAAGTACCCCCCCCCCCCCGCCCAGCATTAAACAAATTATTTTGAATTTGAGGTCTATCGTAAATAATGATGGGATGGGATAGCCTATTGGAACAACAATACACATATTATACAGGTGCACCACAGTACATACAAAATATGTTACCTTATTATCACTGTGTTCACTTGTCCAGAATTTTTTTCCCTAAAAAGCTTTCATGGATCCTGTTGCTGTGAAAGAAACGCACAATTAAATACGTCAAAATTTGATGAAATTCTCACAAAAAATAAGACATGTAAACATTGAATTCCTTTACACGCATTATTTCTTTTTATCAAACACATTATCACTCACTGTTATGGCGAAAGAAGGGAGGAGGAGGGGGGGGGGGTTGTCATTTCTTTAAATACTTATTTTATGAAGAAAACTCGGACATCATCAGGATAAAATTTTCCTTAACCTAAAAATTTAAAACTTAGTGAAATTAACATGTTAAATAAACCAATCAGATATAATTTAGTTCATTCTTTTTTTATATTTTTGAAGATGATTTACCCCCCCCCCCCCCCAAACTCTTCCTTCCCCAATTATCAAATATTATTTTTAGAAAATATTTATCATATATTCACCCTGGCTCAGTTGAAATAACATTGAATTTTTGAATGCATTAATACCATGATCATTTCAATTTACTTATACGGTCGGAACGTGTGTCATTACAATGTAATGTACATCATTGTCAATATCAATGTATAAAAATTCAAACAGTACTTACGTAAACTTGGTTTTTCCAGCTGGCATGAATCCATTTTCTTAACAGCATGCTTTGTGGATAAACATGTCGGTTTTTAATTGCCATGGGAAACGCAGAATAAACCCCCGACAGCATAATTCGGGTGCAATATGTTAGATATCTCAGTTTGAACTTTGAATCGCATTCCATGACAATATTTGTCTGGAAACTTTTTTACCACACTTGGTGTGTGTTAATCGACTCCCTCAAAGTGAAATACATCCAAATACATACAGAATGATGGTAAAGGGTGTTTAAAATACCCCATAAACACTATTTTTCTGCATGTCTTTCATTTCCCTCCTGTTTACAAAACCCACTTATTATCTCCTATACTAGATATTCCGCAAAGGGAGATAACTCAATCAGCAAAATTGAAAAAATTCATACTTTCCATACCATTTTTCTGTTATGAGATATCATTTGCCCATTGATTTTTTTATCCACCTTATATCATTTATCTATCTTCTTCTTAAATCAGTATTTGATTTCCTCTAATGTGCCCGACTTTTGTCTCAGGAGTTTGCCAAAAAACATAGAAAAACTGCTATTTTTTGTCATTTAGTCCAAGTTATGACCTGTGCTACAAAAGTGACATCATATCCAGATAAATTTACATATTGATCAATTGCCACAACTTTATCTCACTATGCAGCACAAAATTCATTGTCAATTTTCAAAATATTTTAAATTGAAGTGAAAATTTCCAAAAACTGCAAATTTCCTGTTTTCTCTATATAATAGCCCGTTTACTTTTGGAAAGGGTCACTTTCAAAATATGTGTAACAATATTTTTTTCACGATTCATGTATTTCTATTGAATGATAACATTTATAGTGGAATATTTTTCAGTGCGTGCCGAAATATTTTGGTCGTTACAGAGAATTGCTCTTAATTTGCATTGGATATTTCATGATATTGCCTTTGATGTTGTTTAGAAATGCTGTACCAAAACTGCTTTACTGTGTATAAGGTCAATAAATTTATAATAATTTATGCGTAGATGAAAATAAGGTGTGGTATCTGACTGCTCAAAGCATTCTGAAGATTGTTATATTGTAAACATCTGTATGTTGAATAATCTGTGGTATCAATTTTAGAAACCATTCCGTTGGTCAATAGAACACATAGCAGAGCTCCACCCGGCTGACATTGATGAAATGCCTCTTTATCAGCAAATCACGTTATTACTCATACTGCAGGGGAATACACAATCTATATCAACAAATCACGTATATACTCACACCACAGGGCAATACACAATCTTTATCAGCAAATCATGTATGTACCCACACCACAGGGGAATACAATCTTTATCAGCAATTCATGTATGTACTCACATCACAGGGAATACCAATCTTTATCAGCTAATCATGTATGTACTCACACACAGGGGAATACACGATCTTTATCAGCAATTCACATATATAGTCACATCACAGGGCAATACACAATCTTTATCAGCAATTCACATATATAGTCACACCACAGGGCAATACACAATCTTTATCAGCAAATCATGTATGTACTCACATCACAGGGCAAAACACAATCTTTATCAGCAATCATGTATTGTACTCACACCACAGGGGAATACACAATCTTTATCAGCAATTCATGTATGTTACTCACATCACAGGGGAATACCGATCTTTATCAGCAATTCACATATATAGTCACATCACAGGGGAATACACGATCTTTATCAGCAATTCATGTATGTACTCACATCACAGGGGAATACACAATCTTTATCAGCAATTCACATATTATAGTCACATCACAGGGGAATACACGATCTTTATCAGCAATTCATGTATGTACTCACATCACAGGGAATACACGATCTTTATCAGCAATTCACATATTAAGTCACATCACAGGGGAATACACGATCTTTATCAGCAATTCATGTATGTACTCACATCACAGGGGAATACACGATCTTTATCAGCAATCACATATATAGTCACATCACAGGGGAATACACAATCTTTATCAGCAATTCACATATATAGTCACATCACAGGGGAATACACAATCTTTATCAGCAATTCACATATATAGTCACATCACAGGGGATACACGATCTTTATCAGCAATTCATGGTATGTACTCACATCACAGGGAATACACAATCTTTATCAGCAATTCACAATGACATATGTACTCACATCACAGGGAAACCTCCAAATTAGTTCGACATAACCATGGTATTCGAGATAACAATGTTCGAGATTTCGAAGTTCAACTGTAATAAAGTTAAAGTTACTTATTTTTGGAATCATAGGTACATGTACTGCTCATGATGTTGGAAATTTGTTGGTTGATCAGTTGCAATTCAGAATGAATGATAAATTAGAATGTGAATTCCTTGCAGACCAGACAAGGCCGTTGAAGAGAGAGCCCAAAAAGCCATAGACAACTTCTTCTCCACCAATCTTATAGCACCGTCGCCATGGAATTCTGATGTGAAAAGTTCGGGAATGAAAAATCTTGTAGGTAAGTGGATGGAAATTCTATTCTCAAAGTGGTGATGGACCATCAGTGATGTGCAATTATCATCGCCTGACGTCAGGGCTACCAATTTTAGAGGTTGGGCGAGTAAAATTAGGCTGTCGGGCTAGTAAATTTAAAAGTGAGAGTAATTGCATTATTCCTTGTACAACTGTTAATAGTATGTCAACTGATTTTATTTACAAATTAACATTATTTCCAAGTGAAGATCTTCAATCTGCTTTTATTCTGTCCAATTCTATAGATCCTGAAATACACTGTAAGCAGGGTGATTTTCTGGATTTACATGCCCTGCAAAAAAAATTGGACTGGTATAGATTCCGCTTAATAGTCACACATACAATCCAGGTGTCAGAACAAAGAGCAAGCTAGATCAGTGGCCTCTGGACACAAGAGGACCGATTCCAAAACTCATTATACCCCCGTAAACAAAGAACATTATCTAAAGAAATAAGTAAACACTTGTTCCGAGCCAATACAACTCATCTAGGACCAGAACTTTTGTTTGCATTCTAGGAGTGCCCTACTATGTGCTGTCCTTGCATGATACAGATTCATGCGAGTGTGTGTGATATTGTTACGTATTTTTCTGTAGGCACCCCTCTTAAAGTCCTGGAGCCAGATCTTCAAGGGTCCATTCAGAAACAGTTGCCATTTGTTAAAAAAGTCCCTGTGATGCAAGATGGTAAGTGACCTAATATGTTATCTGTATTTCTTTATTTTGCATGTAATTTTTAGAAATAATTTTTATTGTTTGTAGCAGTGACTTGAATAATTTTGGTTTGTCAGATTCTTCAAAACAAGAGTAGAAAAAATTATCCTAGGCATATTATAGGATATTCACTGATGGCGAGGCATGCAATTTAAAAGTTCAATCATTTTTTCTTTCTCCAGCGTCAGCTCAGACCAAGTTGTCATTTCCTAAGGATTTCAACGACGATGAAGTGCTGGGTATGTGTTAATAGTACCTTATGTAACTTTAATATGACACGCCGAAAAATGTAACAAATATGTTGATATTAAGTGGATTAGCAGTGCAGAATGCAGTGTCACAATCTGTTAAAAGGTGATTACATGGTGTGTGACGATACAGAAAACCAGGATGTCTCACAGAAGAAGGAAGTAAATCAGGATGTCTTAAGCACTTCCTCTTTGAGAAGAAAGCTGTTCTTCCATCAAGACAACAGCAGTTTTGCTATGAGTCCTGTAAAGTTAGTACTTGCATATTAACAAGTGTGATGATTTTTATGCCCCCGTGATCAAATATCGGGGGGGGGGGGGTCATATTGTGCTTGTCCTGTCTGTCACTCTGTCTGAAACTTTGTAACTTGGAAATTAACGTTTTGAATGGTATGTACTAGGAGCTTTGGATATTGTCACATTGTCATGTCCTATGAAAGACCTTTCCATGGGTTTCAAAATGTCTTGATGCCCTCGCTGACCTTGTACCTTGAGTGTTGGACCTAGATCTTTATTTAAAAACTTTAACCTTAGCTTATAACTTTTGAACTGATAAGTACTAGGGGTTTGATTATTCACATATGATTGCGCCCATGGAGATAAAGCGTGCTGTATCGTCAATTTAGCACATTTATTTCCGGTCTGGACGCTATGTTTACATCAACAGGAAATTTGAAACTATCTAGATATAAGTGCATGAGGTTGAAGTGTAGGCCGTATCCACCTAAGGTTATTCATCGAAATCATTGGAATCCTTTCTAGATCCTATTCCGTAATCATCTGCGCAGTATTTTCTCAATACTGTTTTATACACTAGGTAACTCGGACTGTCTTTAGTTATACATACTGCAGTAGAGCACTCTGCGATAATGGAAAAAGATTCGACGTACCTGTTTTTGCAAGTTTGTATATTTCCACACACAAACGTCTACAAAACTACATTTGAGCAGCAATGATCGTAAAGCGTTAACCAGTTTTTAAATCTGAATCAATGTTGAGTTGCGTAGTTAGTATTTATTTTATTTATTTGTTACTGAACTAAAGAAAAGCAACATATTCATGACATTTTTTTTTACAAGATACAGATAAACAAGTAAGATGTGGTTTCTCAATTCTTGTTCCGAAGGCTTGGATGTTAACGTTAGGTCGAGGTTACGAACAATTTTCGAAAACCCACTCTGAAAAATCTGACAAGAGGTGTCTTACAATTTATAACAACTACTAATCTGGAAACATCGTTATTATAATGAACAAGCACCGGTTTTATCTAGTAATAACGCCGTAAACATACCATTTTAAAACAGCAGACGAGACTGCCATTCCGGTTGAATATATAGAAAATAACTGGTGAATGAAGTAACGGTGACTGGCCTTGTTTATTTGTATAAATCAACATTTCGAAAGTGACAGATATTTGGTGTTGTCATCTCTGATATATTCATATGCAAAAACAAACCAAAAAATTTGAAAAATGTTGATGCAAAAACTGGGGAAACAATGGTCGTATTTTGTTGATAATAAAATCCATCACCGCAGCAAGTTTTGTATTATTTTTTAAAGAATAGTTGTTATGAATTTTCGCGGTGCCTCCTGAGCCCGCTTGTTCTTTGTATTATTTTCATGGCCTTTTCCTGCATAAAACATTTTTAACTCCTTGTGTTGAATGGATATTCATTGAATATAAATTTTTTAAAAACTGTTTCGTGAAATTTCGTCCAAACTTGTCTGAATATAAACGTGGAGATTTGCTGCTGCTATACCATGTTTGTAAATTGATATTCTTTATTTGCGATATATGATCGCCGTTACAAATTTGATAGAATAAATAGTATTGAATGTAAAGTAATTTATTTCATTTTGAATCCCATCAAGGTTTTTTTAATAAGGATTAAATACATATTGTTAGTCATGTATATATATCTAACAGAAATAAACAAGTAATTTTTCTAGTATTATGACGATGACTGAGAAGGATCACTCTTCTAAGTCATAAAACGCTTTGATAACAACAGCGAGTTCAAAATTATAATCAAGTGTAGCTTGGAAGTCAAGATTCACCAGAACTTTTTTCTGTTTTGTCTAATTTTGACAAGTTCCTATCCTGCTCTATTAATTAGAGTCTTAGAGTTACAACACAGATTTAGTTCCACTTCCACTGAACACTGCACAGACAGTACGTGTATGAACCTCCGTGTTGATAAAAGATAAAAGAAGAAAGAAAAAGAGGCGCTACATCGCTGTTTTACAAATTTCGGTTTTTTTTTACATGTAATTTTGGCAATCTTATTAC
This sequence comes from Ostrea lurida, assembly GCA_903981925.1. Classification (NCBI taxonomy): domain Eukaryota; kingdom Metazoa; phylum Mollusca; class Bivalvia; order Ostreida; family Ostreidae; genus Ostrea; species Ostrea lurida. Next base: position 8,568 of record CAJDSM010102395.1, read on the forward strand.
ATACAATGCAAATGCGTTGAGTATATTAATCAAAGTGGTAAAAGAGTTGTTTTATTTACTGAGCGATTATGCGTTCAATGTCTCAAATCGCCAAACGTATTTGCACATGAAATGAAAGGCGTGGCCTCTAACAAAGTGGCACAAATCTGCACCTCGAGAAACTTGCACGCAGAGATATTTGTTCCATCGACCACCTCCCCCTTGTATTGATAATCTAATGGTCTTTTTGTTTTTTCTCCAGTTAATAGTCTCGTCTCTCATCACTCTCTCTCTCTCTCTCTCTCGTCTCTCTTCTCTCTCATCTCTTCCTCTCTCTCTCTTACAGAAAAAAGATTTTGTAAAAACAGACGATTGTGTGCCTGTATTAGAAATTAACAATATAAAGCTACCACTTCATTGAACCATGGGTTGATATTTGTTTACAATGCTTTGTAAATGTTTATGAAGAACGATTAATCAATATAGTAGATTTTTCACGCATTTCCCGATCTTCGGGTATACTTGGTTTTTTTTGTTTTTGAATTTTTATTGTATTTCATACAAAAGCCTGATAAGCTTTCGTGAGTCCGACAAACATCTGGAAAACTTGACTAATTATGTTTGGCCAGGTATTGACTGTAATGAACTGTGTTGTTCATTTTCAAAATATCAGATGCCCCCGTCCCCATCCCTTTATTTCTTTGATGAATTCGTGCGACACAATGCCATGAACATTTAACCACGGTGGTGACAGTTGTGTAATGGCCACTGGTGACATGATTGTACTAATTACGTGACAGAGACTAAAAATACGGTTTGCGGTGATTTTTAAGGCAATTTACAAACGGTCAAAAGAACAATAACTTGTCTATCCAACATCTAGAATTGATCTTTAAACAAAAAGATAAATAATATATCCTCTAGTGTTGGGATTTGTAACCTTTAAGTATGTTTATGGATATATAACTGTAACAATATATAACTTTGCAATAGTAAACTATTATGATTTTTATAATTAGAAACATATCGAGTTTTCCTGGTGTCATTTCTGTCAGTTATTTGCTGTAACATGATAAACATGTAAAATGTAATATATTAAAACTTCAAATGCAATATTTCTCTCTCTTTTCTTCTATTATTTTTAAGAGTGCCGCCATAACAACCGTCAAATTGTCTGATGAGAATCCAATGCTTCAAGGAAAAAAAAAGTGGGGGAGGTCATTTGGATTGTTTAAATTTTCTTGACAGTAAAACACACGAAATGAATTTGCTGATTACTTCAATATCCTAATCATTTTCGGGTGAAATTAAATCTGCCTGGTATTTTTCTTCTTCTCTCAATGACCGTCCTTCGCTACATGGGTAAAATTAAAAATTTTCTTGTTTTCGGCTGCTACTAATAGAACAATGTAGGGATATGGGCTGTCAACCGTCCCAGACTGTTTATTTATTTTGCATATTAACTATACTACCCTCCTTCACATATAATGAGTGGATTAAATTAAATCAAAGAAACAAAGAAAAAACAAAAACCAACAAATCCAAACAAACAAAAAAGCGAACCAAAAGCAAACAAACAAACAAAACAACAACAAAAAATAAATTAAACAAAAAACAAAGCCAAAAAAAATAAAAATAAAAAAAATAGTTAAAGCAGAATAGAAAAAAAAAAAAAGAACAAACAAAAAAAAAAAAAAAAAAAAAAATTTAAAAAAAAAAAAAAAACCCCAAAAAAAAACAAAAAAAAACAAAAAACAACCAAAAAAAAAAATTAAAAAAAAATTAAAAAAAATTAAAAAAAAACAAACAAAAAAAGACAACAACCAAAAATAAAAAAATTAAAATCAAAGCAAAAAACAAACACCACATGCCACCAAAAAAAAAAAAAAAAAAAAAAAAAAAAGACATCGCATTGATCCTATCAATATACCCATTTATAAATGAATAGATATCAATCCATCCACTCTATTTGTGTTTTGGCTTACATAGTTTGGATTAAAATAAAATTTGTTTAATTATGTTATCAAATATTTCAATTCTTGGTATTATTTTTAATACAAAATTTTTTTGTTAGTATTTATCGCAACTGTCGCATATTTATACTAGGCCTAGTTAACCTTCTTGGGGCCTCAAACAAGCGCGTGACTAGAGAGTTTCTTCCTTCTTTTCCGCTAAATATAATGCCTGGATTTTTTACGATACTGACAACACTATGCTGAGGTTAATGAAGTAACAAAGAATGTTTCAAATAGGACTAAGGTTAACGCCGCAGTTTGAACATTGCATATCAGTACATGCAATATCAGGACTATTGGTGCATCGGAAAACGTTTTATTAATCGTCTGACGCTGATTGGTCGGGCGGTGCGGCGCGGATGCTATATCAAAGACAGATTAGTGCTTTTCTTGTACCAAAGGATTATCAATTTCTTTTGTAACAAACATGAATTCATTTCAAATTCGCCTCCATGGTAACAAGTATAGATGCTTCTACATTCACTGCACGTACTGCATTTGAGAGTTGTTTGAATGTTGAATCACGCTCCTCGTTATTGTTTAGAGACTAACCGATTACGGAAGATAAAGAATTGCGGTATAATTGTAATACTCCATGAAGATCAATAAAAAATTAATAAAAAAGTTTGCTAAAGAATAAAATATGTATAAAATGGTAATTATTCATTAGAGCAAGAAAATTACAGGAATGTGTGTAGTTTGTGGTACATGTGCTTTTAAATACTGCGGCGCTAAAACTTCTCGGTGAATCAGACATCGTCTGTTTGTGACCCGTCGTTTCTCTGTTTATGTAAATTATTGCGTTAACAACCTTTTCTCATGTGCGCCAATCATATAATGTTTCTTAGACATACTTTCTGTGGGTACCAGAATCTTTGACACCTTGACCTTGAAGTTTGACCTACTTTTCAAAAGCTATAACCTTAGCTATAACTTTTAAATGTTAAGTACTAGGGCTTAGATATTTCACATGTATATTCTTTGTGATAAGACCTTTCTGTCGGTACCAAAAAATTTTACATCCTGACCTTGAAGTTGGACCTACTTTTCTAAAACTTTAAGATTGACTATAACTTTTGAATGGTAAGGACTAGGGCTTTGATATTTCACTTGTATGTTTTATATGACAAGACCTTTCTGTGGGTACCAGAATTTTTGACCTCCTGACCTTGAACTTTGACCTACTTTTCAAAAACTTTAACATTGGCTATAACTTTTACATTGCAAGAGATAGGGCTTTTCATATTTCACATGTGCATTTCTTATGACATAGCCCTTTACATTGGTACCAAAATGTGTCTAGTTTGACTACATTTTTTAAAACTTTTGAAACATTGACCATTTAAATTTTGAATAGTAAAGTGGTATATACCTTCAGTATGTCTCATGATGCATAATTCTCATGACAGAGACGCCTCTCACTGCAGTGTGGAAATACAGGGGGCAATTCGGTTCAATACACAATGTGTTTCTTTCTTTTTTGTTTTGTTTTTGTTGATAAGATTATCTGTACTGTATGCTATAGTGAAATTTTCAGATGGAGACTTGTCTGTTAATTTTTCACATTTTCAACACTTCTTTAGAACTGCTGGGACAGTTTCAACCAAACATGACACTAAGGATGGGAGGTTTTATTGATATATCAGTATATCGTGATAATTTGTCCCACGATATGTATCACGATACGGCGGATGAAAGACCGGTAATTTCAGACATATGTAAATTCCGGAAAATTATGTTTTTACAGAAGTCTGATTTGTTAAAAGTTCTGAAAATGTTCATTGTTTAATACTCCACAGATTTACATATCCATCATAGTCATATTTTTATTTTTCTTGACAGAGTTTGTGAGTCATTTATTATCTGATTTGAATATTTTGTTATTTGTTTTCTAATACAAAATAAATATTTAATATAAACCAAATTTGACAGTTTTGTGCTATCACACCTAAGGTCAGAACTGGAAATAAGAGAAAAATAAAAATAAAAAAATGCTATGTCCTAGAATATCGTGATATTATCACGATATTAAGAAAAAATATGGTGATACATCGCGATACAAAATTTTTCGCGATACCCATCCCTACATGACACAAAGTATCCTTGCATGAAAGAAATTCCTTTAAAGGGCTGGGGCCCATTTTCAAGGAAATACATAACAATAAGTAAATAGTATGGTGTGTTCTTAATATCAAAAACCATAAAGCCAAATATTGGAGGGGGTGTGGTGAAAAGGGACTGAAGAATTTGGAAAAATTCTTTCAAAATCTTCTCTAGAATCACAAAGATTCTATTTTCTTTTTAAAGTCAATGTTGGGGTTTTGGTGTTGCTTCAATGGTGGTTCAAATATGGAATACACACTATGCATGTACAACTGTATTTGTCAAATTACTCATAGGATCATGTACCATAAATTCAAGTTCATACCAAATATTGTTCTTCTCCGACTTCTCATTGGTCAGGTAGAGGCAACATAAATGTTCAAAATTTTACTTAAAAGTTTTTTTTTTTAAAAAAGTAGTAACAAATTGCATGTAATATCATTTACCAAACTTTATATAAGCAGTGGTTGGAACATTTTTAGAGTTAGTTTGTGCCATCTTGACAGCTGTTGATTCTCCATTTGGGCAGCATAGGTGTCACAAAAGGTCAGAACCGCCTCATTGAAAATTTTGATTGTCCAACTTAACACACATAGTATGAGATTCAAATTTGTTCAGTGCTTAGGTAAGGCTGAACTCACAGTAAGGCTCATTTATGTATTATGACCCTCTTGTTTATTTAAAAAAAAAATACAAATTCCTTTTAGTCAACAGTTTATAAAAAGCAGTTTTTGTTTGATATTTTAAAGTTTTGACTTCAGAAAGTTTAGATTGACAGTGAAGATATTAAAATTTCCATTCAGAACAGCTCCTGTGATAGATGAAGAGAGAGATTATAACGATTGTGCCTCCCCTCATGTGTTTTTGGCCAATCAGTCGGAAATTCCATTTCAGCATGCCACACCCCTTAAACCACCCAGCAGAGTAAGTTATTTTGTTACATATTGTGCTACACTATCCAACAGTTCTACTTATATCACATACACTGTTTAAATAGAGTTAAAGAGGTTTGGAATAATGTCAATTTTTTGGGAAGTGTATTTTTGATTGGAGAATTCGAAATTTAAAAAGAAAAACTGGGGTTGTCATGCTTG
>CAJDSM010102408.1:0-14338 GCA_903981925.1 Ostrea lurida
CACTAGTTCCTCCTCAATCCCACTCCACCACTGGCTCCTAAACCCCACACGCCAACCCACCCTCCCCTCTATCTCGACCCATTATTCACCCTTTAAAAAAAAACACAAACCCAAAACAAAGCTACAAACTGAATATTTTTTTAAAAAATAAAAAAAAAAAAAACCCCGAAAGATTTGATCAAGTTTAATTTGTGTCCTTTAGTGATTCCAACACTTGATGTTTGTGACAATTCTAACCTTTTTCCACTCAGGCGTAAAACGAGGAAAAGAGAGAGATCCACCACAAAACACTGACAACTGTCTGTCTGTATCACACACCTAATAAACCACTGACGAAGTTCTGCTGAGATCACCACCACAACAAATCATGACAAGTCTGTCTGTATCACACCAAGCCACAAAACACTGACAAGTCTGTCTGTATCACACCACCACAAACACTGACAAGTCGGTCGTATCACACCTTACAATTATTACGGCGAAAAAAGGGGAAAAAAAAGCGAAGGGGGAGAAACGAGGGGAAAAAAATAGTGCGATAAACCACACCTACCTTATTTTTTTCAAGTTTATACCAAATATTATGAATACAACTGCCTTAAAGTCTTTAAAAGATAAAGGTGGAAAAAAAAAATAAAAAAATTATAATATTTGATCAAAAGTTTAATTAAACATACAATATAAAATTACCACAGGTTCTTCCGCTGTAGATTGTTGACCGACTATAATACTCTTATAATCGTTACTGAAAGAAGAATGCCTTTATTTGGCCAGCTTTTGACGTGGAAAAAAATGTGCTACCAAATAAAAACGCCTACTTAATTTGAAGCTGATCCACCAGAAAATAACTCAATAGAACGGAGCATTCCCCTATATCAGTTTATAAATAAATGAAAATTTGTTGAGAATAAAAATAAAAGGGACATTTACCAAAACGAAGGCAATAAAAAAATCTATTATTATCAATTTAAAAGCAGTATTTCAAAAATAGAGACTGGCTACCATTGCCCCGCTCTTTGCCTTAGACTTGCCGCTCGCGTAAACAGTCCCTCACAACTTCAATTTATTGTGTTAACAAGACCAAAATAGCGTATAGCGGCTCTAAGGGAAATCGTATTGCAAGAATCAATAATAGAGCGCCAGACAAAAGTGGAGTACAACCAGTTGGATCCTGTTGATCTATTCTATAAATTTTTGTTACACCATGATGCAGAGCCAGTTGCATTCTGGTTCATCTGGATAATTGTTTATTGCACTGTGATGGTGTATTAGGACGAGGTTTCACGGTCACAAGATGATTTAAATGCAAGACTATACCGGAGCACTGAAAACCATTCTTTGAATTTTGACGTTTTGCCACAACAATGCTATTGTAGGTTTCAAGGGCATTGTTCTGATACCCTTGTGGTGGTGCTACTTAATATGTGTCCGTAATGGGCCTACAGACGGGCCGCAAGTCAAGCTCAGAGTGTTTGCAGTTGCTGGCAATATACAGATATACGTTTGTGGTGGTTTGATATTACTTGACCTATACAAGAAGGAACTGATCTGGAGTTGGGTTTGCTTGTATGTTGTGGAGAGGGGCAATGTGATTGCAGGAATTTCTATACCATAAAGTCGTTTGTCACTGTCAAGGGTTACGTTTCCCGCATGTGAATCACAATACCAAATGATGAACATGAAGCAGCACAGAATGGATGTGCGTCAGTGTTTTTGTACATGTGTATGACTAATATTTAAAGTTATACGTATTATATTTATAACTAGATCGTATATCTTTTGTTATAAGCAACAATGACAGTTCAAGAGCTAATTTGTCGAGTCTAGTTAACTGCTTGTTAGTGTTGATATTGGCTTATAATAGCTCGGTGGCGTGCGCTTGAACCTTCAATCTGTATTATTTGTGTAGACAACGACAGCATGATTTGAACTTTCGCGTTCTGTCATATGGATATGGGTAAATTGAACATTGCTCTTCAACATATGTGAGGATCAATGGTTATTTTGTTTTTGATTATGCGTTTTTTATTTACAGAGATTATTAAGATCATGGAAGAAGAAGTGATGTCGAAGTGTGGGCACTTGAGTAGAGATGTGTTTGATGGAGAGATACAGAAGAGGAGACAATAAGCTTGAGAGAGAAGTGAGAGAGAGGTATCGTAACCCAAACAATGGTTGTTTTGTTTAAAGTGTGTAACCACCCACCCCACTGCCGACCCAACACATACTGGCTAACGTGCTTAGTTGTCGGATCGAGGAAGGTATTCAGAATTTTCCGGGTGTTGAATTCACGAGGGAGGGCTAGGACTGTGTCAGTGGGTAGGTTGCGGTGGTGTGTGCAACGAACAGATGGCTTATTAAAATTAATTATAATTTCGTAGTCTGTGATTTTTTGATGCCCCTATTACACAAATGACACCCTATGTTATTTTTTAGTTATTTGTGGAGAGCAGAGATTATAGAAGTGAGCGTTGGATTTTTTTCAAATTCTACAGAAGCACCTTAAACGCCCTCTAGGAATGTTCTAGTAAACCTAAATAAATATTTTGTTGTTTTCAATTATTTAGGGATTCATTTCAATTGCAAGTTTCAAGTTTCTCAGTTTTACCGCTCTTTTTGAGCCCATCTCCGATCCAATTATTAATCACGAGCTAGCATTATAGAGCGCGCTGTTAGGCTGGCACGCACCGTTGCTGTGGGCATCGTGAGGGGAAACGGTATCTATAGGCGGAAATCAACGCATAGTGGTGGCGTTATTTTCTCTCTGATAACAGACTGTGGTTACTGTCAGTTGTTTGTAGCGTCAAATAACATGACGTTTTGAAACGGTGAGAAATCAGTAAAAACCTTCAGGACTGTTTCGTTTCTGTCGAAGAACGAAAGCAGATTTTTGGACCCGGCCTTCTAGAAACAAGTAGTATATATATTTAAATAAAATTACCAAACTTAGTGACGTTTCTTATTAATCACGTTTAAAACACCTAATGTTGTACTTGAGATACCCTTTCTTTGAAGGGGCCTGAGACTTTCACCACTCGTTCGTTTTCCCGTAAAACCCCAAAAACCAAAAACAAAAACCTAGAGTAATTACACTTCCGTCAATCTCACTGTCCTTCGTATGATAACATAAAAAAAATTTTTTTTAAAAATGTTATTTCAGCATAGTGTATGGGTTAGAAAAGTGCCATAGTTAACTATAAACAGTGTTTTTTCGTTGTGTGTGTGATACGAAACTATCAGTATTTTGTGAGCGTGTAGAGGTGGTCTATTTTCTTGTGTACCAGACGGGACGGTCATGTTTTGTGGTTGGTGTTGATACAGACAGACCTGTCATGTTTGTGTTGTTGATACAGACAGACTTTCATGTTGTGTGGGTGATACAGACAGACTGTCAGTTTGTGGATGTGATACAAACAGACTTTCATGGTTTGTGTGTGATACAAAACCTGCATGTTTGTGGGGGTGTGAACAGGACAGACTGTCCATGTTGTGGTGGGTGATACAGACACTGTTCGTGTTTTGTGGTGATACAGACAGACTTGTCAGGGTTTGTTGGGGTGTGATGCGAACAGACTTCAGGTGTTTGTGGTGGTGTGATACCAGACAGACTTGTCAGTGTTTTGTTGTGGTGTGATAAGACAGGATTTCAGTGTTTTTGTGTGTACAGACAGACTGTCAGTTGTTTATTTGGTGTGATAAGACAACCTTGTCAGATGTTTGTGTGTAGTGAACAGCACAAAAGCCTTATCAGGTTGTTGGCTGTGTGATACAACAGAGCTGGGCAGTGTTTTGTGGTAGGTGATGTGATAAGGACAGTGTAATGATATATTGTGGCCCAGTGATTGTGGTGGTGAGGAGAATAACAGTACATGACTTGTCAGTGTTTGTTTTGGTGTGTGAGAGTTTACAGAGACAGATGCTTGTCAGGAGTGTTATGATATTTTGTTGGGTGTTATACAGACAGACTGTCAGATTGCATATTTACTCCCGTAGGTAAGAAACCTCCCTGTCCGCGTTCTTCATGTTCGTCACCTCCTTACCTCCGTTTCGAGTTGTATGTGTTGGAGCTGGCGAAGGAGGACCACCGTCGTTCAAAACACACTGACCCATGGCTTGAAAAAGTCATGTCCCACACCCATTATTCACATCCCCAAGTGCAATATCATGTCATTGCTAGCGCCTACGCACCCTCCTAAAACAATTAAGGTATTAGACTCTAATGTTCTTTTTCGAAAAAGTCCAGCTTATTTCATTGCCAAAACCAACTAAATCGAATTAAGTTCAATTTACGAAATATCAATTCATCGTCCAAATACCAGATGAGATGTAGTAGAATTTCTATCTTACTATGGAACATTTTAGTCTGCCAGCATAAAAGAATTAACTTCCCAACTATGAAAGAATTCTTAGGATAGCTGTTTACGTTGTTTTCGTGGTTGCGTTTTGGTGTGGTATTTCATGAGCCATTTACAATAGCGATAACAAATCATTATCTCAGTGGTAGGAGTGAGCGAGGTTGAGTAGGGGGGGGGAGTGGGAGGAGGGGTTAAGCTCTTAAATCTCTACTACTGACTATCCTAATTTACTCACCACAGACTTACTCTAACAACTCTAAAGTACGTAACTCTGTTTAGTAAAACCCGTCATGGAACGTAATAAGTTTTGAACGACTGACCTAGAGAGAAGGGAGAGGAGAGGATGAGAGCCAATAAATACATGTGAATATGCGGTGGGGGGGTGTTTATTTATGTTCATTCTGTTTCTTCTTTTGTCATGTGCACCCTTTTCAACTCTAACTATTTTAATAAATGAATCTACATTTTTGTTGAAACTCATCAGTCATATGGCTAACGTGTTGACTCATCATTGCAACCCTGTTTCTGTATCCACACCACCACAAAACACTGACAAAAAAGTCTGTCTGTATCACACCCACCACAAAACACTTGATAAGTTCTGTCTGTTATCACGGAAACCACGCAGCAAGCTAACACAACACTGACAAGTATCTTGTAGCATTGCATTCATTTTTCTATCACAGTATCGTATTTCACAACGAATGTTCATCAACATTAACCATATGTAACTGAGAATATGTTCTCAGTCACATATGCATATCACACTCCATCGCAAGAAACAAATAACAAGCACTGAACAAAATGTCATTTAGTCTACTAAGCGAATATCAGACAAACCACCAACATAAACATAATCACTGATCAGATCAATCCGTCTGTCGGTACAACTACTTACACGCAACCGAATGTACACTAAACTCTCATCATGTTAAGACTCGCTGATTTAGACTAGTCGCTTTCAGAACTTTGTTGTATTCAAACATAAGGGAACGTGATACACAATATAATCCAGAATCACCTCTTACCAACGAACGAATTTATGAAAAACCCAATTCCTAGAAGGAAATCATCATTGGTCATTTTAGACGTGTAATAAACTCGCTCGCGCTTTGGTCCGTCCCCGAGTATTCATATAAATCTGGTGCACACACAACAAACGCTATCTTATAATGTATGTTTACTCACTAGAGAAGTACGATTTTCTCGAACAATAAACATGAACTATATGAAATAAGCCATCATATGGTTCGTGGGAAAACTGAATTGTAGTTCTGTCTACATTTTACTCAACATTTGTGGCCAAACACTCCGTACTAAGACACTGATCAGCTAAGCATTTACTGTTTCAGATGATCAGTTTTTCACACGGCATACAACAGTATCTATTCAAAAAACACTCAGGCAGCGACTCTAATTGAAAGGTCGTCGCAAACCATTTTGTTGCACAGTAGGTATCAAACAGGTATGGTTGACTGTATATAAAGTTTAGCACAACCAAACACATATCATACACAGCGATTTACCGTGGTAAAGTCTCTTAGACTCGAGCTTTGAGCGTCTATAGCAGAAGAGAAACATAAGATCTGTTCTTAAGATGTATATACACAATTAACACTCTCAACACAATACCTGGCAAACACTTTCAAGAGGTACTTCGTTACATAAGTTTTAACATAACACCACAATTATTTGCTATTGGTTACACTGATCCACCACACAACAGAACTCACTGTATTTACCCTAACGAAGTGATAAAATATGATGTTCCCCCTCCCTCCTTAAGTCGTTACTTATGGGCTAATCATCCACAATCACACATGAGGCGGAACCACCGTAAATACCACTGGCAACCGCAGTAGAAATATGTGCTAGTTCTCGAGTGAAGTTTCTTATATCATAAATTGAAAAAGAACCACGGTATCGATCTATATCGAGAAGCAACATTCGACAAAAGTCAAAATTGTCCATCATGTAACTCCTCTGATTTCTATCATCTTTTAGCTCTGGCTGGCCACAGAGCGACTCATAGAAAATTGTTTCATGTTAATAAAAATTAATAAGAATTTTAGTTATTTTAAATTATACCTGTGTATCTATCATACATCTCCTTGCTGCTTGCTTGTTTTACGCTCTACCCTAACGCACCCAACATATTAGTTTGTTGTGCATCAACCTATATCACTAAGAATGGCACACAACGTTTGGCGTGTAGTTTGGATTTGCAACAGACCTCAAAAACACTGTTACATATTGTCCTTGTCTAGTATCACATCCAGTCAAACTATACTAGATGCAAAGTCGGTTTAGCTGTTGATAACACAACACACAAAACACTGGAACAAAGGTTATATAATGCGTGTAATTTGTCACAACTATACACACACTAACTCCGTTAACTTGACACGCACTTATAGCTGTTACTGATATCAGGTCGACTACCTCCATCACAACCAGAACCTGAAACTGAAAAGGTCACAATATATCGCTCGTAGTCAGCTGTCTCAAACTCATGTGGGCTGAACCCGCCAATAGCATCGAGATAATAGACCGCCAGACCACCAGCCGATGAACAAAGCTGGATTGTCTCCGCACACCGACGTCCCACTTCCAGGCACACAACACCAAAACACATGACAATGGATACATCTGCTTCTCGTATCACACAGCTGCGCACAGAACCAACTAACTAACCGAAGTTGTCCAATCTTCTGTAACCTAACGCACCACAAACAACACTGACAAGCATTCTGTTCACTGTTACTCATACACCACCACCCAACGATTGTGAAGTGACACTGAACAAGGTGTGTCCTCAATCTGCAATCCGACAACACACCGAGACAACAACCCACTGAGCAAGTCTGTGCCATATACAGTCCGAGGGTGTGGTCGTTGTGGCATGGTGGTTTTGTTTAGTGCTCCACTGTGTCTTTACATACAATCATCTCTGCTCGTGATAGCTAGATTTTTGCCAACTCAAGCCACGAAAACAATGAAAACAAGGCCTGACGCTGTTTTATTTACGTCATTCCTCATGAATTATGAACCAATAATGCACAGTTATATGTCAAATAATGGTCTCGACTGCCACCACATCAGTAAGTGCCGGAACAAGATTCCAGCACAGCCCACGTGTGCAGGAACCCGTTAACGCGGAAACGTACTGATGAGACCCTCTGGTTCCCCATAAGACCAATCAACAAACACCACCCATAAGCCCAGATGTATATATAAGTATGTTATATCAAGACTAGTTTCCATAAGTACTTAATATAGCACTTGAGATGTAAAAATAATTGGTAAAATAATTTAGTCAACAACATTACAGTGTTAGATTTTAATGAGGCTATACGATAACATATAAATTAATAATATATAGAAAATAAACGACTAAAATTTATTATACTGGTGTTTTTTATATTATTATATTATTAATATATAATATTACTCAAGTTAGTGAGCTTTTGTTATTTTATATTGGAATTTTATGTAGGCTTATTATTTTATATTAGTAGGGGGTAGTAGCAGAAAAATGGAGGTAGGAGAATGGGTGAGATGTTCGGTTGTAGGTCGGTAGCGTGTATCAGGCCTTTAGTGTGCGAGAGGAATCTAGACCGATAGCAATTAATTTTTTTCAGATCAGATACAAGAGATGTCACACAAGACTGTCATTTATTTACCCTCTGTCCATCATTATGTCTGGTGACGTGTTCCAAGTATATTTTATATGTATGGCGTTATTTTAATTTAATATATTATTCAATTTAATGAACTTTCGAATTTTCTCTTATTTGACAGTCGGAGAAACTAGGAGACTCAACTTAATAATTCGTCAGCATACAGGGAATGTTTTTTTAAAAGTATTCAGTTATAAGATGTTTTAATAGTTTTTTATTGCACTCTACCCTCAGAGATAGCAGTGAAAATCTCTGGCGAGAGTTAGCACTGTGCAGCCAAGATATGGTAGATAATTGCTAGGTTAATTGACATGATATGGCGATGCTAGATCTGTAAATTTTCATATGGTGATAGCTTTGTACGTCTTAAGATGAATGGTTAAATCGTGATACCTCAGTCAGCCGCAGAACATTAAGCCCACATTGTTAGCATCTGAGATGTTTTCACACTGCTCGCATTGCTTACAGAGTGAGCAGAGCACAGTGTTTGGTTGAGTGAATTATTGAAGACGGACTGGAGTAGGTTGGGTGTGGTTGGAGGTGGATCCTACGAGACCATGTATTATATCTATCTTTAACATATTGAGGAATGAGGATGGGGATTGGAATTATTTATGAATAATGTGAACCTATTAATCGTTTGTTTTATAGTAGCAAGATAGTGGGAGGTTATGTAGCCACGCGTTGTTTGAGGGGCTTTTGGGAGATTATGGTTGCTCACTTTCGGTGATGTGTGATACAAGTGTATTTTCTAGCTATTTACCTCCTATATTTGCAATCTTATTTGCTGATGTATATAGGACTTAGATGGATAAGTGGTTACGGATACAGCGTTCGAATAATGACTTATCCTAATGGAGCGACCCGCCAAACCTGACTCGCTCACGGTAGTGGTAGAACAAAGTCTACGATTTAAAGCTGTGTAGAGCTGAAAACCTCTGACAATGCACGAAAATAAGGAAACTGAGTGGGCGGACTCCGAACAGGAGTACACCACCTGGCGGCGAGCCCTCTTACACATTAACGGCGTAATGTTTTTGTAAACTGTAGAAATATGGGGATAATGCGAATTTGTTCTTCAGTGTAGGGTTTTGGTGAATCGTATTGCAGGTATTTACGAGACCGCCTTAGATAAGCCTGCGAAGTGTTAACAGTTGGAGCTGAAACGGAGCATAAGTGTAAATGCAGTTTTCCTGCTGCTGCTGCAAGTCATCACTTAGGGGATTATATACTCGAGAGATCTTTTTAACCCCTTAGAGTGGTGTCAAAACTGAATAAAGGGGGAAAAAAAGAAGAAATGAAGTATTTGGCAACGAAGAAAGTTAGAGAGTCATTAAGTTCTAGAAGTAAGATATCTAATTTATTGTGATATAATTTTAAGACATTAGGTAAATTTGGTAGACAGAGTCACTTAAATATAAAGTTATTAATGATCATCTAAGTATACTTAGATGATGATGGGCTTTGCAAAAATAAAGAAATTCATAGTATCAGCGGTCTCATTATTGCTCATTCGTTTAGGCATAGGTGCTATGGTTTTAGTTGTATCGAGTTATAGCAGAAACAGGACATGCCTGTGAGGAGCGAAAAACGGAAATTCGTTTTTAGGACTGATAATCTTCTTTAGCGGAAAATGCTCGAGCGAAATGAAATAGTTAAAAATGCAGAGAAAAAGTCGGAGAGCATTAGGTTTATGTAGCAATGTATGTGTGACGTAGAGCAAGGGTTTTATTATAGTACGTGGACACTCGGACTAATGGGATTTAGTTGTATTGTCAGTTGTGTTGTGTTTAGAATTTTTATTTATAGGGCGACTTGTTTTTTCGACTTAAGGTTTTTTAGTCGAACGTCCGAGTCCATTGAAACGTGATTATATATCGAATGTAAGTCGTTGACAGTCCTTTTAATTTTTTATATTAACTTTATATATATTTATAATAGTAATAGTATATATATATATTAAGGTAGTTATATACAAGTATTGTATGATTAATAGTAGTGATAATTAGTATATATAGCCTATAATGAGGAAGTATAATGTATATATTGACCTTTCAATTCATCTCACTCTTTTTCCTTGTAGGAATGTGCGGGCCAATATCACACGAGTAGGTGATTGTGGCCTTGTTAAACTTTCGTGTCCGTGTTATATTTTGCTTATTTTCTGTCATGTTATCGTGTACAAATGTTGGGAAATTTGATTGTGACGTCATATAATTAGGAGCACGTTTCAGGTGACGGTACTGTTAAGGAAACAGTCGTCAACAAACTTTTATAGTTTCCAGTAAATTTTGTTTGTTTCGTGTTGTTGATTTCTGTGTATTCTTTCGATCCATTTTTTATTTAAAAACAGTTATAATAAATATGAAAGGTAGTGTGTCTGTTGTGATGATGAGAAGGCTGGGAAAGGGCTAGTATATAAAAAAGGTTATAGACTTTAGTATGGAATAGAGATATTGTGGCGGACCTCGTTTTTGTTCTGGGGCGAACGGACCTCGGCAGAGGCTTCGGTTCCGCGCTAGCGCGGCCAAAAAATCTCGGGTCTGGTCATGATTTTTCTCATTAAGAAGGTCGTGATAGAGCCATATTATATATATGGTAGTATATGAGTATATAGGGTATTAGTGATAGTTAGTTATAGTATATAGTATATAGTAGTATAGTAATATAGTTAATATGGTATAGTATTATAATTATATTTATATATTATATTATATATTAGGGATGTGCTACCTATCGATCTATTCGAAGTATCGTTCCAATGGCCACGGACGTGTCGAGCTAAAAAGAGAAAAAAATCTAGTCGAATAGTCAGTGAATGTGCTACATGGGCAGATGAAAACAACCCATTCGAAATTTCGCAGGAGGTACAAATCACGCAATATATCAAATTTCTGGATTTACATGACATATTTGTTCGAATGGTGAAAGTTTTGCCACATTTAAAAGTGAAAGTATCTCATGTTTTTAAATAAGGGCAGGTGCCACAACTGTAGTTTTTTCTTCATTGATTGAAAATTTGGCTCTTGTCAGTAGTTTCTTTAGATTAGGAGGTTGACGTCGACTGTAGATAATGTTCTTCATTTCAATGATGCTCCTTAGATTTTCGGATTGTTGTAAAATAGGAAAGCATTGTTATTAATATTACGGGGATTGTGGGTTACGACGAGGGGAATTTGTTTTCTTTTTTTCTTTTATAACTCTATTTCTGTGCTGCATATATATAATATCATACATGTATTACAACATTGTCAAATCAAAATTGATATTTGCACATAAATGCTTGCACATTTACTTGCACACTAAACTCACTCATACGAAAGAAAAAAATATTTTTTTTAACATGCTATGTGAGAAAAAACAGCAATAGAGACACTCCATCAAGGCAAGGCTTGGTGTCGAGTGTCAGTATATTGAGTTGTTCTTATTCTGAGATCACTATACCTTTTGCATACTCGTGATTGTTGTGTGTATGAGGATGGCAAGAATTTATATCTGCACACAGAAGAAAAATGTATGGAGAAACAGGGTCTCCCTGACGACACCCACGTCGCATTTGGAATTCTTCTGATAAAAAGCCACTTTGAAAGGATCGAGGGCTTTAAAGTTGTTATTCAAGATCTTTATCCAATTTATATATTGTACCAAAACCCCAAAAAATGTAAAACTTATAAACAAAAGACACAAGAAATGGAATTCAAAAGCCTTTTCAAAGTCAATAAGAACTAGTAACCTCAGGTATATTATATTTCGTTTCATGACAGACATAAGGATCCATAAATGAAAATTCGTTGTGTTTTCTCCCGACTATATTCCTTTCCTTAAGATAAAAAGTCTGTTAATGTATCTGAAATGAGAAAGTCTAATGTGGATTTTATTCTCCTGCTAATGCACCTATATATCAATTTGTAAAATACATTCAATAGGGTAATTGGTCGCCAGTTTTTTAATAAGTGCCTGGGTTTGTCTCCTTTGGGCAGACAAAATATTATGCCAAGTCTCTGAGATGTAAAGGCAAAGATAACGAACAGTGATCAATCTCGTAAGTCCTAAATATAATAAAAAAAAAAAAGAGTTGGGCAATCACGGACCCCTGGACACACCAGAGGTGGGATCAGGTGCCTAGGAGGAGTAAGCATCCCCTGTTGACCGGTCACACCCGCCGTGAGCCCATAGTCTTGATCAGGTAAACGGAACAGTCCGTAGTCAAATCAGTGTGTGAAAAACGGCTTAACAATGGTTATGAAACACATCAGACAGCATTTGACTCAATGATAGGTCATATTGGTAAACTAAATTGTAATAACGACCATAGAATTTACGAAATGCTGCCTTTAAACGTGACTGTTGAAACCCCTGCAACAACAACTTGTCTGTAAGTAGCTTGCCTCGATTCAAAAACTGATTATACGCAGAACAAACTCTTGCGTATCGAATAAGTTGAGAGACATACACACCGTATGCAGGTGATGATGGAATATTGCTACACAAATATGGGATATTGGGAATTGTTTCTGAAGAAATATTTGATTTATTGACTTCATAATAAAAGTTTTTAGATAACTCCAAAAAATATTGTGAAAACTTCAGATAGGGTAAAAACACGTACAACTCCCTTGATGAATATTAATTGTTTCTTCACTAATACTTTAATACACCCAAAGACCTCTTATTCTATAAATACTTTATACAAGACCATAATGTGGTCTTTATTTAAATATGTTTAGTTTTTAGTAAATTCAGGGAAGATAATACATATCACTGGAAACAAATCAAACATCACAAAGAAGCAAGAAGGCATGCAATTAATGATTATAAACAGTTTTCAATAAGTCATCAGTAATTGATTCTCCTTAAGAAAATAACTACAAAACTGTCTGAATATAATAGTACCCTTTATCATAGAAATTTCAACTGTTCCATAAATTGTTTTGATATATAAAAAAATTTCGAGAACTAAAAGATGAACAAAAGTACATCTTAATGTATGTTTATATCCCCTCTAACCTTCCACCCAACTTGGCACTTAGAATCTGCAGACATTTCCCTTGTTTAAAATTTTTCGCTATTCTTCTTAATTATTACATCAGAGCATGATTGTATTTTCCAATAACCAAATACTTGAGAGATCACGAAACCCATAGTAATATTAGGAACCATTTGATAAAAGAAACTCTATTTCACTTATCAATGATTTGTTTTCTGATTTCATCCTGAATTCCCGATTTTCTGGAGTTCTGAAGTTCTGAGATTGGTATAGATCTAGCCTTTTCAATAGCGATATCTATTAAATTTTTCGGATATTTCTGTCTAAGTGAAAATGTTGTTAATTCCTGTAGACGTTTATTCCTTCTGTTTTCATCAACGACGATGGTACAAACACGTCTCGCCATGTTAAACGATTTTTTTAAATGCAGTAAAACTAATGAACATTTTTTTTGTGTGAAAAAAGTTACGATCTTCTTACCCCCATGATTAAAGAAAATGTGTATCGGAGACTTTGAAAATACCTCTCTTAATTGTCTTAAATGCACCAGCTTCCGGGGGCTTCGCTCCCTGGGCCTCTACCAGGGCTTTGCCCTGGACATATTGGGGGACTTAGAGCGGCCTCCAAACCCCTTGCCATTTCTGCTTCCATATTCATCTACCCCAAGCTACGCCACTGTTTGACACCATGTGTTTGGCTTTAAATTTCCAATTAAATGCAATAATGATAGTAAGTACACACAAATTAATGATAAAATTAACTTGCATTTTTTTGCGAGATTCCAAATTCTGAACTCTTTTAAAAATTAGATATTGCAAGTTTTATATAGTGAATTTATATCCCTGCTCATTTAAGTTACATACTTTTTAACCAATTGTTATATTCTGAGGGTTAGCAATTTCCAATACTGGGCTTTCTTTCATATACTAGTAGCATTTACAATTAAATATTTCATTATGCTGTAATCTGCATATCGATATTAAATTGGACAATAAAGTACAAAGTGCATTTCGTTTTCAATGAATAATCTGCATGTATGACAACTCTAGGAACACATGGTTTAGAATATCTCAATGTTTCAATATGTAACGTATGGACACTTATTCTTAATTTGGTTAAGGATGTTATAGGCTGAGCTTTTGATAACAACTGCGCAGGATGCTATCACTAAGTATTTACTGGTTCAATACTGACCCCATCGGTGCAAACATATTACACATTTACAATTGAACCCTGTCCAGTTGCCAAATTTTGTGTCATTTAGATTTTGAAAGGGTTTGCTAGGGATAATATTTTGTGGCGGAAGGATTGATTAATCA
>CAJDSM010102436.1:2471-16680 GCA_903981925.1 Ostrea lurida
GATAGGCCATATTGGTAAACTAATTGTTATAACGACCATATAATTTACGAAATGCTGCCTTTTAAACGTGACTGTTGAAACCCCTGCAACAACAACTTGTCTGTAAGTAGCTTGCTCGATTCAAAAACTGATCATACGCAGAACAAGCTCTTGCGTATCGAATAAGTTGAGAGACATACACACCATATGCTGTCATTTTCATAACTAGATTTGACGACGGTAACCCCGTTTACTTTGTTTCGACTACAGGCTCACGGCGGGTGTGGACCGGTCAGCAGAGGATGCTTACTCCTCCATGACAATTGATCCTGCCTTCGCTTTCGTCGAAGGTCCTGTGTTGCCCTACACTCGGATTTTGTATGTGTTTTTGGACTATGATTACGTTTGATACTTTTTTACTTCGCCATTTTATATGCAGGTGATGATGGAATATTGCTACATAAATATGGGAAGTTGCCACGATCCTGTTGGTAATGTTCTTGGTTTGATAGGTTCTGGTTTTGGAAAGCGCTAGTAATATGACACCCATGACATGATTTCACATATTTCTCCACATCTTTGTCCATACCTGGCCACCAAACTTTAGTTCACAACTGCTGCTTAGTACCCCTATTCCCAAGTGTCCTTGGTGAGCTAGTTGTACACACTGTTTTCGTAAACTTTCAGGAATCACTATCCTCGATTCACGTAACACTAAATATCCTACACAACAAAATTCATTGCGGATGGTAAGTAATTACTATAGGATTGTCCCATCTGTTTTCCTTGATGAATTTACGAACTTGGACAAGTTCTCATCCTTCCTAGAAGCTTCTTCAACTTCTCGTGTCGACATCGACCTTGGAGTTGCTTCCCTTGCTATGAATTTTTACATAGTCCTCAGATTCCTCTGCATTTCTGTCTCCAGATGTGTCTTGTCTACCAAACGTGATAGCGCATCTGCAATATTCTGACGTTCCGGTGCAATTTTCACTTTGAAATTGTATTGTCATAAGTTTCAAAAGCCATCGTTCAATTCTCGCATTGGGTCGAGACTTCTTTCCATACAAAACTTCCAATGGCTTGTGGTATGTCACTAATTTCAAACTCCACACCATACAGGTAGATGTGAAACTTCTCACACGCCCACACTACTGCTAGAGCTTCTTTTCTTGTAGTCGAATAATTGCGTTCTGCTAGCGTAACTGATAGCTCGAGTTTCACCGCCATACTCTTGAAGTAACACTGCTCCAAGACCAACATTACTTGCATCAGTCACAATTGGGCTTTCTTCGCATCTAACTTGAAATGTTACCAACGTTTTCACATTTATCAAACAGTTCTTTAGCATCTCAAAACTTCGCTTCTGTTCTTCCCCCCAAACGAATGTAGAGCTCTTCTTTGTCAAGCGTCTCATTGGTCAGCCACAGTTGCCAGATTTGGAATGTATCTCGCACTAAAGTTTACAAGTCCCAGAAAACTTTTCACTTCAGAAACACTAGTTGGCTCATTGGCATCAAGTTGCGATTTGATTCTCTCACTTGTCGGTCCTATTGCCATTCTTGACAACACGTGCCCCTTGAATGTTATCTTGTTCATCCTGAACTCGTACTTGCTACGATTGAGAGTCAGTCCTTGTCTTTCAATCTCTGTACACAACACGCAGCCGTTCATCATGTTCTTCTTGGCTACGACCATGAACAACGATGTCATCTGAAATGTTATGTATTCCCTCACAATCATGAAATACTTGTGAAATCACTTGTTGATATTTTTCTGGAGTCGGCGATATACCAAACCTTTGTACGTCACAAAAGTAGGATTCTCCCTCGATGATTCCTCTAACTCAATCTGGTGGTAACCACTCCTGAGGTCGAGTTTATTGAATATCTCCCTCCCATTTACTTTGTATTAGAATTTCATCTACCATAGGATAGGATGCCTTTCACGAATAATCGCAGCATTCGCTTGCTCATATCCACACACAATCTAATGTCACCATCGGCTTCGGAACTACGATGACTGGACTAACCCATGGTGTTTGATCACGACTTTCTCGTAATGTCCTGAGATTCCAGTCCCTCATGCTATAAGGAATTCGGTACATCGCTTGCGCAACAAGTTTCACTTGTTTGTCAATATGTAGCTTCAACTTAAAAGTCTTTCAATTTCCAATTCAGGAAATTCTTGAATAATGTCACCTAGCTGTACAGTATTAACTCCAAGCTTCAAAACACCCTAAAGCCATTGCGGTATCTTCGCCCAACAATGCTGGTCCTTTTCCGTTCAACACATAGAATTTCCGCTTCATTCCAGTATAGAAATCTGTGTTGGAATTTACCCTAGCAAGCCTAATGTGTCAGTGGCACCATACGCATACAGTTTCTTGACATATTTTTGTGAATGGCTTTCAAATGTTTCTTTTTCAACTCGTCCACTATTTTTTGTCAATTATATTCACTGACGCACCCATGTCAATGATGAAATCAACATGATGACCTCCAATACTGACCCGAGTTTCCAGATACATCAACACTAACGCACACACATCATCAGATTCAGAATCTAACATCTGGACTTTCCCTCGTTTGTCAAATTTCCGTTTATTTGATTTGGGTTTCGTCATACAAGTGATACAACACTTCATGAAATATCCTATCTGACCACACTTTCTACAGTTCTGATCCCTTACAGGACATGAAAGATCCCTTGCAAAGTGCCCTTGTTTCCCACAGCGATAACACTTTTTAACATATTTCTCATTCTCACCTTTGCGTTTTTGTTTCCCATTGTTGCCATGAATTCTGTTTCCTGACGGTGCTGTTTCTGTATCCATGTGTTTTGCTTGAACTTCTGTCATCTCTACAGTAGTCTAGACACTATAGTTCGTAACTGTTCTAATTTTAAGTCCTCCCCTCTCTCGAGTAACTTAGCCCGAATTCTGTGAGACCTACACTTTTCAATAATTTGATCCCGAATTTGTTCATCTTGGTTTGCGAAGTCACAGTACACTGCTTGCTGTCTCAGTCTTATCAAAAACTGTTCTACTGTTTCTTTGTCGGTTTGTGTAATTTTCCGGAACACTAACGCTCATATGGAACATTCATTTTATTCTCAAAATATTTGTTCAGCGTTTTCACAGTCACTGTATACACGGTGTCATCCTGTACACTCTGAACTTCATTTAACGTGTAATAAATGTCTTGTACATCTAACCCGTGAGGATCCGGGTTAGAATAGGTCCTCAGCATCCCCTTGCGTGTCGTAAAAGGCGACTGAATGGGGCGGTCATTCGGATGAGACCGCAAAAACCGAGGCCCCGTGTCACAGCAGGTGTGGCACGATAAAGATCCCTCCCTGCTCAAAGGCCCTGAGTGCCGAGCATAGGCCTAAATTTTGCAGCCCTTCACCGGTATGGGTGACGTCTCCATATGAGTGAAATATTCTCGGTGGGACGTAAAACAATAAATAATCAATCAATCTTGTACATCTGGACCTGCACAATGCAACAATTATGCGTTTTTCTGTTCTGGGTCACTCACCCCTTTTCCAGTAGCGAAAAGTTCAAAACTCCGATACCATCTCTTCCACGCCTGATTTAACTGAGATGGTTTAGCATTTGGATCGAACTTTCCCACTCCGTGCAATTCGATAAATGTTGCCATTCCTCCAGAACCACGTATCACAATCTTTCATGTGTATTTTCCATCCTGGTATATGGATTCATAAATATCCTCGTCGCCAATTGAAGAATTGCACGAATACTCAAAAATAATCAATATCCCGGATGTACAAAAGAACTATAACTCTAGTTTCTCAATATAGAAATATAGTCAAATATAAATTCAGTTAACAATACACTACACTTTCAACCCATGGGGGTCCGGGTCCCCAACATCTTGCGATTCGTAAGGGCGACTAAATGGGGCAGAACCCGTGGGGTCCGGGTTAGAATAGGTCGCGAGCGAGTGTTTTGGATAAACAAAGCTGACTGGCATCTGAAAATGTTTTGAACCTGCCAGACCGTATCGAAATACATGTAACTTTAATTCCTAATCCCCTCCAACTTCACACTTTCCTTATACTTTTGTGGAGATGGAATGCGCAGATGAATACCAAAGGTAATCGTTAAACCAAAATATTGCTAACCCATTTATGTTTCCAAGGTGAAACAATACTGCCTATGCTGCTCAAAATATTCTATGTGTGATAGGCTGACTGAGATCGAAAACTGAATAAAAATCGCTTATCAAAATGTCCTTGCATTTTGGTATCTCATCTGAAATTTGAATTAGTTACAATGGTTAATATGCCTGCATCAAACAAACGAGGTTAACCACTGTATTGAATGCAATGTTAAATGGATTTATAAACAAAGATATCCTTGACCTCAGTACACATCCCTTTTCAAGGAGCTTTGTATTCTTCATAGAAATCTACGTTATCCCGAGCAGATTTTGTTAGGTGTTAAAATACGTTCGGAATACACTTAAATGGTATTCTAACGTT
Organism: Ostrea lurida; assembly: GCA_903981925.1. Taxonomy (NCBI): domain Eukaryota; kingdom Metazoa; phylum Mollusca; class Bivalvia; order Ostreida; family Ostreidae; genus Ostrea; species Ostrea lurida. Next base: position 6,960 of record CAJDSM010102436.1, read on the forward strand.
TTCAAAAATCCAAAATGTATTCATCTTGCACCTATGTAGCCATTTTGACAAATGATTTTTAAGACTACAATGACTTATACTTTCGCCTACTGTCTTGAAATGTTTAACTTGCGCGTTTGGTTTGTTTTTTGGAAGTTAAATGACCACCATAAATGTATTTGCAAATATCATTTGCTATTATCTAAAATACTTATACTTGAAGTGATTCTTGTTTGTGCATTCTTTAGCCAGTGTCCTGTTAGGAACCGCATTTGAAACAGGTCCTGGCTTTTTAGTGCCTCCTTCTGCTCGAACGCTCTTGTCCGTGCTCGCCTCTGTCAGGCGTGATACGGAACGTGTAGTCGCTGACTCCAGCCTTCTGGTGTCCTTCGTCTTTTAGTTTTTCTCTGCTCGAGTCTCAGCTTTCAAATTCTTTTCATCTTCATCATCGGGAAGCCAATTCATGCTGCGTATATCGTTGAACAGTTCTCCACCGTGTTTTAGATGAGTCCGCTAATTCACAACTTTGTCTATGATTGATAATTTGTATACCGTCTGAAAATGAGTGAAAAGCTGACTCTGCGTCACCGCATTTTATACTTGTATTGGCTTCCACGAGCTGTTCCTTACTGAATTGGTAAATTATACTGAGCCTCGTTTCCTTTCGTTTGAAAACAAAAGTCTTATCATAGCTGCTGTACTTTGAAGAGCTGCTGCTCATGTGGTTGTTTCTGCTGCTTTGCACATTTTTTGCTCCAACGAAGTAGTTTTGAATCCATTGCCGAAACCGATTTAACAGGGCGTCTAAGTGCGCTGTCTCCATGCTGCTCCTGCGAAATTTTCCCGTGCGCTCACGTGGGTAAAGCTGCCTAGAATGGAGCCAAACACTACATCTTACTTAATTCTGCCGTCCTATGACACGCCTCATATACAAAAGGTATTCCAACGAATACTTCCTATATACATGTTTTCCGCTATTTGCTACAAACGCGGGGAAACTTTAATATAGGAATACCTGTTCTACAGGTATTAAATATCACTCACGTTTTTTCGTTTGTAAGAAATTTACGCATTCGAAGGCTCTCCTCTCGCAGCAGTCGCACGTTTCCCACCCACCGGCCCTCATATAACAATTTTATACATGTACAATTTTGTATGTCATACATGTTTGTTATTGTATTTTTGTAGATCGTAAGATTTGGGGAAAGGAAAAACGATAGATTTGTAAAATGTATATATACTGCGTATTAAAACTGCACTACGAGGAGCGGCGTCATGACCTATAATCTCGTGTTGTTTTATTTTATAAATGAGTTAATGTTTCGTTTGATGTGAACGAATAAGAACATAATAATCCGGAAATGAGTTTCCTTTTGCCCCCTCCCCCTGTAAATAACTTAGTCGCCGTGATTCTTCTCTTGCGGAGGTTGTAATTCCGCTGCCTGTCTGTCAGCTGATCATCAAAAATCTCAATCGCTGTTCAATATACTGCGGAAAGTCACTAGGTAACTGTCTGACATGATGTCGAAAGTGACTACAAAGCAACTGCGCGCCGCCTTTAATATACTGTAGACTTCATTACATTGTAAACTTCCGCATAAAAACTTAAATCCTTTGTATTATTCTGATTTAATAGATTGATACATTTTAATGATTTAATAGATTTAATGGATTTCGTACACGTTTAATACACAGGATTTATTACTGGATTTATGCCGTTTGATTTTATTGGCCTTGGATCGATACACATCCTAAGTGTGCTACATTTTTTGTTAACGGTATGTAATGCTCTCCTAGTTCCAAACCGAATGACGTCACAATAGAGCTCGCGCTCCTGTGCAAAACCTGCACTCTAAACTAGGCCAGCGGCAATACACTAGGCCGACCTAAACCGACCTCTAAACCCGGCCATGCTTTAAAACCGGACTCTAAACCAGCCGGGTTACCCCGGCGACCCTGCTGGGGTCAAACGACCCCGTCCTAGCTATTGAACGCCATCGAGGTCCGAAACCGCTGGACAATCAGACCTCCCTGCTTTAACTCATTTGCATAAAAGTGCACTCAGTTGAACCACATGTTAGGGGCGTGGATACTACGAGCGCCAATTTTTGGACAGCCAAGATTGGGGCCTGTATCTATATTCACGTCTAATGCGAGAGTTCATTTCAAAACAACAACGACCTAGACATGAGTACAATCACTACACTACGTTAGAACACGGTGAAGTAAGAAGCGCAAGCTTCGAGGAGCAACAAACATCTCTTGTTGTGCAACAAAAAAGTAAATTGACCAATGAAATGTCGGCTCATTTGGGAAAACCAAAGATACCCCTTACCCGTTGTTTGTGTATAGCACAATCAACGGGACCAGTTAATGTACTTACGGCAATCGGCATTACTCGGCTTAACTCCGCTACGGCTCGAGATAACCCGGATGTGATTGGTGTAGGGATATGCACCGATTCGATACATTTCTCCGCCGGAACCTGCCTTTTTCACTCAATGTCTCCGTTATAGTGAAAGTAATAAAGATGGCGGATGATAGCAAGTTTTGTAAGAGATCTTCAGTTCGAAAGATTGTGTCGGTGTCGACTTCATTTAAAGGATAAAAGACCCAGACATGAATCGCTTATAATGGCTTGATACTCTCACCGTTTTGCCTACGGGCTTGGAAAAGCATAATTTTTCAGCTTCTTCCCTTCATGTTGCAGAGGAAATCGGTCGACAGGATCCAATTGATTTGTATCATTGTTACTCCTTGAATTCCAATCATGCAAGATAAAGTGCATGCATTGTCGAAACGTGGTATTCCTTGTTGTTTCTTACATTGAGGTACAGTGCCAAACCTTCGTTGCGGGTAAAAGGTATGTGTTTGAAAATGACATTGCGTTTGAGTTGCTGTTAGAAATGCGGTACATGAATTACCGAAATACCCTGATTTTACCAATTTTTTCCATTAACATATTATTGTAATTTAATATTTCGGTAATCAAGGGTATTTCAGGTAATTCTACTACCGTGAAAGTCTTATCAGCGAGATTAAAAATATACCCAATGATAGCTGTATTGTTCGTTATGTATATATAGTATTTTCATACTTTGATACCAAAATAGGGGAAATGACAAGTCCCAAGCCTCAATAGAATTTTTTAAAAAGCAAATCCAATTACAGTTTTCAGGATGACGATGATTCAGGACTCAGAGGTCAAACAGATTTCTTAAATCTAGTGCCCTTACAAGATGAAAAATGGAAAATGTTTTGTTTGATTTAGCACATCCGACTTTAGTGGAGAAGAAGGAGTTTGGAAAAATCCCCAGAAGTAATTGTACCAAGAAAGAGGGGGTCCTGTGCTGTTGTTGTAGACGAGGTCCACATGGTTTCTTTTTCATGATGGTAAGCAATCGTTTAAAATGTTTCTTGTTGTATAGATCAATATTACATGTTAAAATCAAGCATTGTCAAGGTCGAAGGTTCAATTCCTTCCCTAAGCTTCAAAGTAAAAATCGCTGGTTTGCATGGCGAATTGCTTAGGGGCCCAGCTTTACTCATGTACACCTTTTGCATGTATTCATCTACAAATGGTGAGGGAAAAAGTGTTTACTGGTCACTGGACCGACCCTATTTCCCGCTAACCCAACACTTTATTGGGAAATGTTTGTATTTTCTCTTCTACTTTATTTGCCACTTTTGCACGAGATAACAACTTGCAGGTGTTTTAACTGTTTAACGTACAATTACCAAATGATTAAATACATGTAATAAATGTATACACAAAAAATAGCAGGTGATAGTAAACACATTTTTTAAAAAAATTTTTGTTTTAGGGTCTAGTTAGAAAATGACATGACTTGAGTTATATTCAAATTCAACAGTTTTCGTTTTATCGGTTTGTAAAACATGCACAAAAGATTGATCTTTCATGTGAAGAAACTTTGTAGCAGAGTGGACATGTTGTAGCGGTTTTAGCTCGCCGTGCGAATGCCGAGAGCTAATGTCATGACCATGCCCGTGTCCGGCGTCAACTTTAAGAAAAAACTTAACCTGGGCTATATCTTAACAAAGGGATAGGGCGGTTGATATTTCTGGATAGATGGTCAATGAGACCTTTATTTTGTTTACAAGATTTGTCCTATGACTTGGGACTTTTGAGCCTACTTTCAAAAACTCTACTTGGGCTATATCATTTGAATAAGAGATAAGGGCTTAATATTTCACATGATGCCTCACATCGACCCAGTTGCATGAGTAGTTAAGTTCAACTGATAGTTAACTCCTTAGTTAATGCTATATTTAAATGTATGAGTAATGGAAAGTAACTGTTTAGGTTAAGTTAATCCTTCGTGCACTGGTCCAGACCTTTTTTGATACCATGACTTTTTTACTAGTGACCTTGCCTTCCTTTCAAACTTTTAACTAGGGTAATATCTTGAATCAAGGATGAGAGGCTTGATTTAGCAACATTTAAATGCCTCATGAAAAACCTTGTTTTGGTACAAAGACTTTTGACCTAGTGAACTTTGGCATTAGATTTGACCTACTTTTCAACACTTTTGATATGGGCATATTTTTCAAATGAAGAGGGAGCGGCGTCTGGCATTTTCACGTCATATAGATGCTCTCTTTGGTAACAATTATTTTTGCCTTAGTGTGCGAGGTTTCCGAGTCACGCGAGGAGTCCGATTGATTACTTACGGTGTGATGTCAGAGAAAGAGTACATGTACGTAAATGATTCGATTCTCCTGTCTTTAGATCCAGTCAGTTAGGAGTGCGCAAAGTCCGATTCCTGCGGGCCTGGGATCTCATTGGTTGATCGAAGTATTGGATTCGCCTTCCGAATTCCAAAAGTCTCCACTGGTTTGAATTCCGCTTACAGGTGCGCGGCTTTCTTGCGGACGAAACCAGACACGTCCACTTCCCGGTGAACATATTGGCCTTTTCAAATGCGAAGGATAATGAATCCTGTTGAGACTGTTTGTGCTATGAAAAATAAATCATGTTCACATGTTGAAGCGAAATGGGCTTGCTCGCCAATCTGGGGGCTCAAATGTAATACATTGTGTTAATAAAAAACGACGTAAGTCCGTTTAAGGGATGATTCCACTCGGTGATGTCATAGTTTTTAAAGACTTATTTCATTAACTTGGCACATGATAGAAATAATATCTTCTAAAGGAATTCATTCACTTGGATATAATAAACAATTTGGTTAACTTTTGATTAGTGAAAATTGCTATTCCCAATAGATAATTAATTAATTATAAGGAAAAATGTCAAGGCATAACTCCTATGGTGGGCAATTCCTCCTTGGTGGCATTCCTCTACTTAGGTTGTTTCTACATTGATTTTTCTATATGCCGTAATTACAAATAGGTAATTTCACTGCAAATTTAAAATTGTCATTTTTTTATTTATCAATTCTGTTCTACGAAAATTATTCAAATGTGCCGTTTTCTGATGTAAACCCACACTTTCTGTTTGTTGTGTCTGATCGTAAAAAATGTGGCAACATAACATTTTCTTTCATAATTAATTAGATTACTTAATGAGTAGAAAAAGAAAGAATTTTAAAGTTTGCACACATAAATTCCTTAGAATTCCTGAGGGTGGAATCTACCTGAAGTTCGTTGATATATGTAAGACTCCAAGGCGATGGTGTTCCCAAAGTGCGACGGTCCCCAAAGTGCGATGGTCTGCGCCAAAGTGCGATGGTTGTTTAAGCCTACGGCGCCAAAAGGCGATGGCCCACGCCCAAAGTGCGATGATCTAACACGCCAAGTCCAATGTGTTGGTACGTGTGAACGTAAGTTATTATGACGTCCATCACGAAGAAATCAACTCAGCTTGCCCTGACGAATATTTTCGAGGATAAACTGAAGGAAAGGAGATCCGAAATTTATGAGAGAAATCGGGCTCCCAGGTACTCTTTGATGTACTTTTTATTCAGGATTTATCGAGCTTTGAAGCATGATTAAAGGGACCATCACACTTTGGCGTTGTCAACCATTCGCACTTGGGGCATGATGGGGAACCATCGCACTTTTAGCTTGTCAGGACCATCGGATTTGGCGCAAGACCATCGCACTTGGGGCGACCATACACTTTGGAGTCCTAATATATACTTCACTTCCAGTCTTGGCCGTTCACTGGCCAATAAGAATATAAATCAACAAAAAACGCTTTAATAGACAGAAACCAATAATATCAAAATGATATGAAAGATATTACATCGCACGAAATACATAATACATTTGAAACTGAAGCAAAAGTTCTTACATTATTAAATTGAAATGATATCACGCACTTAATCACAATTTTATAAAAGTGATCACCGAACTTATTAATTATTTAATAAATGAGAACTAAGTTTAAAAACAAATTATCGCTGGATAGTTTACGTTACTTACTAACGATCCATTAAAAGATAACTTTACCAAAGTGATGGACTTTAGGTATAGTTTACTCAATATGAATGTAATTATATGTGGTGCAAACCTGATGATGAAAAACTTCAATACGAGACTAACAAGAGGGCCCATGGCCACATCGCTCACTGAGCACTGCTTCCCTAGGAAAAGCAGTTGTAGCAACTTTAATCCCTATGGGTGGCCCCACCAACCCTCGGAGGGGGGGGAGGGCATTATCTTAAACAAACTTAAATTTATCCATATCAGGAGCTTTCAGGAAATGATCAACTCTTCTGGTTCAAGGAAGAAGATTAAAACAATTTCCCTATATCATACATATGAAAACTTTTGATCCCTACTGGGGCCCCTGTATCCCCGGGGGTTCATGGTTTGAACAAACTTAATCTCCACTTATTCAGGAAGCTTTCATTAAATTCCAGCTTTTTTGGCCCTGTGGTTCTTTGAGAAGATTTTTAAGATTATTGTATAATTAATGTAAAACTGTTATCCATCTTGGGGCCCCCATCGTACCCCCGGGGGTCATGATTTGACAAACTTGGATCGCCACTACATTAGGAAGCTTTCTATAAATTTCAGCTTTTCTGGCCCAGTGGTTCTTTAGAAGAAAATTTTAAAAGATATTTCCCTATATAATATATGTAAAACTTTTGACCCTATTGGGGCCCCATCGTAAACCCGGGGTGTCAGATTAAACATCTTGAATCTCCACTACATTAAGAAGCTTTCATATAAATTTCACCTTTTCTGGCCAGTGGTCTTGAGAAAGGAAGATCTTTTTAAGTGACACACCCAATTTTGCATTTTCGTGATTATCGTCCCCTTTGAAGGGGGTCGCAGACCTTCATTTGAACAAACTTGAATCCCCTTCACCCAAGGATATTTTGTACCAAAGTTTGAGTGGTTCTTGAGAAGAAAGTCGAAAAATGTGAAAAGTTAACGGACAGACGGACGGACCGGACAGAACGACGACAACAGGCGATCAGAAAAAGCTTCACTGAACCTTCGTTCAGGTGAGTAAAAAACCATGTAACCACTCAAAGCGCAGTGGACAATATGAAAAGGTTCTGACCCTGTCGCAAAGTCAATAAACGCGCCAAACGCTCAATACCTTTTTGGGGGGAAAAAACTAATTTACGTAAATTGGAATTAAATAAAATCAGAGCTTACAACCCTGTAGCAGTATTGTTTAAGTAGATACTTTATTAATACAATGTCATAAAAATTAGCAAATTTAATTCATTTATTCAATTATAAAAATTTAAAAGGGCTATTTACAAAAAATGTCACACTGTACAGTATGCCTAACTCAAAGACAAAGAAGTTCTGGTCGGACCGAATCTGCACGACAGACGGACAAGAGTGATTCCCTATATACCTCCCCCAACTGCAACTTGTTTGCGGGGTGTATAAAATGTTTTCCGGACGGACCAACGAATTCGGTGGCGTCACAGCACACATATTATTCTTTCTTTTGTGCGGAATGGTCGAGGTTCCTATGTTGACAACTACATTTTCCGATTAATTGCCACTTTGATTTTTTTTATTACCCCTACCGAGAATGCTCGCGAAAACAAGGTATGGCGGAACAAACGAAGAAGATAGCACTTACACACGGAAGTTTAAAGGAAACACCTTTAGTTAGACATGCGCTAGCAAACAGTAGGTCCCTAATTGATGTAAAACAACTTATAGACAATATACTGCGTCTCTTTATTAAGACTATTCAGCAAAATATGTGCACCATTAAGAACGATCTTCTGGAATTTAGCCCTCCTCCGTAAACCGTCAGAATAAAAAAAATCGGAGAGGGCTACAATTATGGAAGCTAGCGTAAACCCTAACATTGATTTGACATTTATTGTTTTACGTCCCACCGAGACTACATTATATTGAAAGCGTTGATGACTTTAACTTTGTAATCGTCAACTTTCCTTTCTATGTAGTAAATATTACCACTATCACCTGCTTTATATGGTGTGGTATGTCCCCAGTTGATTCCGGTACGCAAGGCATGCTATGCGTATCGAGGACTTTTTAAAAGCGAGGCCAACTACAACAAAAAAGTTGATGCTGCAGGGGTTATAGGAATTCGTTTAAAGTCATCAGTATGGCAAATTCTACCGGTTCCTCTAATTACCTGTGGTGTTTGCGATTACAATTTATACTAAGTCACGCGATCTACCTTCGCTTTTTGTTCGAGAGGTCACGTGCTTGCCCTAAATCGATTTTGTAATGTTTTTGTGGATTATGATTACGTGACGCAAATGTTAATTCGCACTTTGTATGGAGACGTCATCAATGCCGGTGAGGGCTACAATCAAGGCCTATGCTCGGCACACTCAGGGCCTTTGAGCAGGGAGGGATTTTATCGTGCCACACTGCCTGTGACACGGGGCCTCGGTTTTTCCGGTCTCATCCGATGAACCGTCCCATTCAGTTCGCCTCTTACGACACGCAAGGGGGATGACCTACTTCTAACCCGGATCCCCACGGGGTGTTAAACCTAAGACGTAAATAGGTGTGTGATTTGCTCCTTCGCCAAGAGTTTCGACATTTAGAGCGATACACGGTCTTTCGGAACAGACCTTAAATAACGGAGGTTCCTTGCCGCAGTAGGCGCAAAGAAACCCTCACCAGTCACTGTTAAAGCCACAATGCGGGCGTAGGTCTAATTTGAAGCCCTTCACCGGCAATGGTACGTCTCAATAATGAAATTTCTCAACGGGACGAAACAAACATTTCAAAAACCAATAGGTAGGTCGTACGAAAATATTTGTGTGTGAGAAGAGGCACAACTGCACAGTGTGTGTTGGGCGGTTGATTGATTAATTACTGTTTTACGTCCCAATCGAAAATATTTCATTCATATGGAGACGTCACCATTGCCGGTGGACCCGGGTTAAGATAGGTCCCCAGCATCCCCTTGCGTGTTCGTAAGAGGCGACTGAATGGGGCGGGCATTCGGATGAGACCGGAAAAACCGAGTCCCGTGTCACAGCAGGTGTGGCACGAAAAAGATCCCTCCCTGCTCAAAGGCCCTGAGGGCCGAGCATAGGCCTAAATTGCAGCCTTCACCATCTGGTGACGTCTCCATATGAGTGAAATATTCTCGAGTGGGACGAAAACAGTAAATAATCAATCAATCAACCATTGCCGGTGAAGGCTGCAAAATTAGGCCTATGCTCGGCACTCAGGGCCTTTGAGCAGGGAGGATCTTTTCATGCACAACCTGTTGACACGGGCCTCGGTTTTTCTCGGTCTCATCCGAATGACCGCCCATTTAGTCGCCTCTATGACACGCAAGGGAGTGGACTAT
>CAJDSM010102444.1:535-10832 GCA_903981925.1 Ostrea lurida
AAGAGCAGAATGAGTAAATATATCTTGCCTCAGCACTAGTTAGATACCGTTACCACGTCGGTGTATGTCATCCATAATACTTTAGTGTGACACACCAAGAGACGATGAGCAACTGAGTTCTGTATGCGGACTCCTCTATTTTGTAAAAGCGATGGCACTACTTTAACTCACCGAAATAAGTTTTGATATGTTGCCCCCACTCGCTGCGCCGTTTCTGTCCATCCTTTATTACGAATCTCGTGTCTAAAGTCATGCATTTCCCAAAAGTTCTGGGAAGCGGGAAAGTGGTCCAAATGACTTGTTTGCGATTACAAAGCTATGCAACTAAGCTCATATGTGTTGACTGTTTTTGCTCTTTCCACTATTAACGCTTAAGTGATTTCCTCCACACCCCGTCTTCATGTCTAAAAAGGGGATACAGTCACAGTTACGCATGCATGTTTCTAATTCTTATGACGCCCTGTCAATGATCTGTTCCAAGAGCTGTTCGTATGGAGGTTATTGTTTGATCGTGTTAAGGGGGATAAGTTTAAGACCCACTTCCGTTAACTTCTGTTATTTTGTACTATGTGTCTTCTCTTACGCTGAGCCGCGGGTGTGTTACCGGGAGGAGGTATCGTCAGTTCTCAGACGGCATGCTTATTGACTCAAACTCCGAATTCGGCACCGAAGTTGTGATACACTAAATAATCCTTCGCGTGAATTTCAGGAATAGTATCCTGTAGGGAAGTATCCGAGTGATTGTCTATTTGGATAATGGTGTGCCAGAAGAACCATACTGGGTAGAGCTACCGCACCTCGCACTTTTGTATATGTTTGTTTTTTTATAGGAGTTCATTTAATTCCAAGAAGTCGTTACGCTAAATGTTTAATCTGACGTGGCTAGGAAAATAGTTGTATGGGGGATGGTGTTTTTATTTGTTTACCGTTTAGATAATTATCCTAATTTCTCCACCGTGTCTTTTGTCTTCAGCCAGTCTATTTGTTGATGTGAAGGGGGAGTGATTTGTCTTTATGTCATACGCTTTAATTGACTATCATCCTCAGTGCGTTAACGTAATCTTACAATAGGGGATCCTTACCCTGGCAACAGTGTTCGAGAAATGAAATGAATAATAAACACAAGTGGATTATATCTATATGAGGACAGGAGCTAGACCAAATCAAACCAACAAGCCATAATGCTTGAAGTAAGCTCTCGGACAGAAATCGAAATCTGCTAGAGATGCGATTGTGGGGTCCACAATATTCGCCTTTAAACCAGGTGGACAGGGACTTTGAGGGTGGGGGACGAGGGAAGGCGGCTGTGCGGGAGCCCGGCGCGCAACTTCTTCTAAATCCTGGGTAAGATTTCTAGGACCGCTTTCCGTGTCGGGACAATCCAAAGAAAATAGACCGGAGGCTCAAGACCATAATGATTTGTGTGCGTACTTTTAGGTTTGAGGGAAGAATATTGCTGTAATTCTCTGGTGTTTCTGGCAATAATTGATGAAAAGAGTGATCATCGGTGCAATATGATGTTTATTTATCCATATCACGGTGGTAAATACAATAATGGGAAAACAAAGGATTAAGTAAATTGACGTTTCATGGGCAACGAGGGAATTTTTTCTTAAACTGAACTTTCAAGTAGGCCTAATAGAACACAGGTGTGTCTGTTAATATAATACCAGGAGGTCCCCGAAGGCTGTGCAGCACCCCTCCAGGTGGTTGTCATCGTCAAGAGGCAACAGAGTGGCATATGTGAAGAGTGTAAATTCCCCCTGTGTCTGTTAATTAACGGCACCCAGGCAAAGGTAGATTCCTATCATCGGCTTCAGAGGATACGTCTATATTCTGGTTATCGTTGGGCAATCTAGCGGTCTTCGCATTAAGTTTGCCGTGAGCCAGATATTGAGTTAAGTAGGGCTATATTGCATCCCGGTGATCTCTTTAATGATCTATAGCAAGTAGCCGCAATAGTCGTAAAATAGACAAATCACATGGGGATATTCGGGTTCCATGCGGCAGAAACAATTAATAGGCACTATGTCCACACCTACGTCAAACAATTCTTCAAGAAGGGAATCATTACATCGAAATACTTAGAGTTGCGCCTCCTCGCAACACTCTTATGTAATGTGTATGTTGACGTTAGTGTGTATGGATACTTGTAAGGTCCAAAGGTAGGAGGAGTTCCGGGGTCTTATCTGGGGACCGTCCAGCTGTTAGTGAACACCCAAGTTGTTGTAAGGGGATTACAGTGGTGTTGTAGGGTTAGCCAAGAAACCAGGACACGGTATGTGGAGTATGCCGGACGCTTGGCGTATGTCGCAATGTCACCAGATCAGGGCGAAAAGCCCATGTGGACGCTGTCTCTGAGATTTAGGGCTTACGACACGAGATTGTGTTTGTTATCTAGGTTCTTTTGACGAAGTTTCAGTGATGCTTGTACTAGGGGTCATTTCACGACGCATGAAGGCATTCATATATTTTTAATGCCTAATTGGATAGTTCACGTTCTCTATACCGATTTTAGGCTCCACCAGCCTGATCAAGCCATTAAATAATGTAAAATTACATTCATTTTCACACTATTGCCACACACACCAATCATCTTCTGTAAGTGACCTTCATTCAGAAATGTGTCGGCTATATTGTGAATAATCTATTAGTTATACAGGCTATTATTCTATTACCTACGCCCCTATTAATACAGCTAGCACTTATATGAGATTGCATAGGCTCTTGTCGTATCTCGATCGTTCTTCTTATGGGCAGAAGTCTGAACGAATTGAAATGGGTGGGCGTTCATAATATTATTATTATCGAATTTATAAAGCGAACGATGTTGCCGCGCGATCCACGCACTGCTCCGTCTCCCATCTTTCCTCGTTACCCATCACGCTTAAAGTCTAGGCCCACCTTGAGGAGTTTTAAACAATGCAATATTAATTTTGTACTCCCACAAATTTCACATAATTGTCCGGAAAATTCGATTTGATTATTCCAATTATAGAGCCAATATTGGTACCAGTTTTTTTTAGGAAGAAAGGGTTCGTAGCGTCTTGGCTTTATAATATAGCTAAATAGTTGTAATTATATATGTATGCAACTGTTGGCCATTAAATATATCCATTCATGGTGGAGGACAGCTGTTATTGGCACTAGTGAAAGCACACTATTGATTGTTTAATTGGGTACATTACGAGGCAAACTTAGTTCGAAACGCTCCTATCACCAAGAAGGTAATGGACTGCATATGACAATATGGGTTTATGTGACGAAGGTAAGCAATCTGTTTAAGAATCCGTTGTACTATGCAGATATCTATTCTTCTAAAAGCAAATTGCTAGTTACAATAAGTTTACAAGAGTGGTTGAGTTGGGCAGCAAGTGTAGTGAGTGTCGGGACCTTCAGATCCTCAGCGTGAAGGGTGTCGTTGGTCGATTATAGAATCCTTTGCTATGTATACGTACCTTAGCTTGTCTCCTCTCTAGGGTCATTAGCAATCACCTTGTACCATTCAGTGAATTCGTGGTACCATTATTGCGTTTATGCACAACCCCACTGGTTCATTCTGAGGCGAAGACCTGTTGGATTTGGGGAATGCAAAAATAATCATAAACACCGAAGCAATTCTCGTTTTTATATAAGCCCTGCTAAACTTTATTCCAACACTTTTTTTTGTTTACGGTGTTTAAGGTTGGCCTACGCTTTATAAAGATCCGCATTGAGCGGCATAGCAATGCTGTGCTTTAGCATATCGAATCAATGTCGAGCATGATTACAACGACTGCGTTTTTGTTTCTAAATCTAATGGCGGAATGATTATTAATGTAAGATGGTGATAATTACTTTTTACTGCAGTGTTAATGCTTAGGTTATGGTATAACGGAATACAGATGCTGAGAATTGTTCTTATTTTCTTGCTATGGCGTTCAATTTGGCAAATATGGTGTGTGCAGTACAGAAACTGTTTAGTCCACTACATGTGTGAGTGTGTAGTCGTCTTTTATGAGTTCAAATTGTGTCCATACACAATGGCAAGAGTCAATACTAGTATGCGTTAATTGAGGGAGGACTTATTTTAAAAAGAAACGTCAGGATCACAGGACTAGCGTCATACTGCATATTTAAGGAATGCGTTACCTTACTGCCTGCAGGGCTAATTTATATAACGAATCTCAGTATAAAAGTCATCATGTGCGCAAAGATTTCTATGGTCACTTGATAATGACCATATGCTTACTTAGCGAGTTTACGTTGAAATTATTTACGACTGAAGGTCATGATAAGGTTGGGACGTGATTTGTGCGTTTTTTCACTTACCCTTTTGGTTGTCTTATTATTCTGTCATGTGGTTTTGTCCCGTTTACTAAGGTTATTTTTGGTTTGGGGTGCATCTTACGGTAAATTTCCCTGTGGCGTTATGGTTACGTTGTCTTGATTCTCTAGGCTTGCATCTTTTCTGTTGACGTTTCAGTGTGCTGTTGTAGCCTCAGAGGCTCGTCTGTGTCTGCCAGGGCTTCTTTCCCACGACAGGGTCGCATACTGACCCCCCGTTTTGCCTGCCATACTCCTGGCGTCTAATTGATTCTCGTTGTCATCACGCGCGTGTCTATATGCATTCCTTTGGTCCAACTTCATGTGACCTCTAAATCTGTTTGCCCGAAAACTTACCCAGCAATTAATTAAAGCTTAAAGTCATATGTTGACTGAATTGCATGTTTCATAACCCCTATTGTTAGAGCCTGTCAATTAGTTTTCCTACAAGATTTGAACTAAGCGTGGGTAATCCCGTTGTTCACTGGTATAGTTCGACTAAGGGGTCTCACCGTGCGGGTGTGACCGGGCTCCAGCAGTAGAGATGCTTGAGCCGTCCCACAGTTGGCACAGAGCCTTGGATTCCTAAAGCCTCTCGGCTTTCGTCTAGGCTTCAAGAGGGTGTTTTTTCACCAGTGTTTTGCCCATGGTATATCACTGTGTTTTCAATTTGGTATTTTAATAATGTTGAATTTTTTAACTGGGGTTTTTATTTGGGAATCTACAAATCTCGGATTTTAACGATTCTAATCCGGACCTTTATATGAGCTACAATGTGTATTTTAATGATTCGTTCAGCCGTCTTTATTGTATTTTGTACCAATAAATACATTATGATCATCGAAATCCTACATGAAGAGAGAAAGCGTAGTCTATTTTTGTTGTAGGGGTCAGGTTGGTTGTAGTGAACTACAGGGGTGTTATGTAGGGATCACAGGTGTTGTAAGGGATCCACAAAGTATGTGACACAGGTGTTTGTAGGGGACACAGGCTGTTTGTAAGGAACACAGTTGTTTGTAAAGGGACTCACAGTGTTGTAAGGATCCTACACAGTAGTGAACCAGAAGGTGTTGTAGGGGATCACAGGTTGCTTAGGGGAACACAGGTTTGTAGGGATACAGGTGTTGTTAAATGGGTCCCCTACAACAGGTCAGTGAACACAGTGTTTGTGGAGATCACCAGGTGTTGTAAGGAACACAAGGTGGTTTGTAGGGAACAGGTGTTTGTAAGGGATCCCTACCACAGGTAGTAGAACACAGGTGTTGTAGGGATGTTGTAGGGGATCACAGGTGTTGTAAGGGTCCATGTAGGGATCACAGGTGTGTAAGGGATCACATTAGGGAGTCAGAGTGTTGTAGGGGATCACTGGTGTTGTAAGGGAACACTAGTGTTTAGGGGGATCACAGTTTTGTAGGGAACACCATGGTGTTGAGGGGACACAGGTGTTGTAGGGAGCAAGGTGTTGTGAGGGAACACCAAGGTTTGTTGTAGGGGATCACAGGTGTGGTGTAAGGGAACACAATGTGTTGTAGGGGAACACAGGTGGTTTGTAGGGAACACAGGTCGTTGTAGGGGCTCACAGGTGTTGTACAGGGATACGGTGTCTAGGGGATCCAGGTTGTCAAGGGTACAAACAGGCTTTGTAGGGAATCACTTTGGGGGGGGGGGGGGGGGGGGGCGACGGGTAAGATAGAATGTTGTTGACAAGAGGAGAGCAGAATCAACAGTTCCTAGACAATTATTTTGAGTGGCCCATAATGATGACAGGAGAAATTACAGGTGTTTGGGGGGCGAGAGGTAGAAATTACAGGTGTTGGGCTGGAGATAGTAAAATACAGCTGTTTAAGGGGAGGGCGTGAAGGAAACGGTATCGAAGTAGAAATTACAGTGTGTTTAGGGGAGGGGCTGGAGGACAGGTAGAATTACAGGTGCCCCCCCCTCCTTTAGGGGACTGGCAGGATAGGTAGAAATTACAGTGTTTATGGGGAGGGCTGGGATAGGTGTAGAAGCTTATACGTGTTTAGGGAGGCTGCAGGATTAGGTAGAATTTACAGGTGTATAGGGGCTGTAGGATAGGTAGACTACAAGGTGTTTAGGTTAGGGCCTGGAGAAAGGTAGAATTACAGTGTTTAGAGGGAGGGCTGTAGATAGGTAAGAAATTACAGTGTTTAAGGGGAGGCTGTAGGACTAGTAGAATATATAAGGTGTTTAGGAGGGACTGTAGTACAGAGTACAAGTTAAAGGTGTTTAGGAGGGGCTGTGTAAGATAGGGCTAGAATCAAGTGTTTACGGGAGGGCTGTGGAGGACAGGTATGAATTACAGTGTGTTAGGAGCTGACGGTGAAGTTGTTAGGGGAGGGGGCTGGAGACAGGTAGAAATACAGGTGTTAAGGGGGGCTGATGGATAGGTAGAAATTACGGTGTTGGGGTACGAGGGTGAAGGTGTTTGGAGGAGGCTAGGTGAGAAATACCAGTTAGGGAGGGGGCTGGGAGGATGAGGTAGAAATACAGGTGTTTTAGGGGGTGGCTGGAGGATAGGTAGAATACAGGGAGTTTAGGGGGAAGGCTGTAGGACAGTAGAAAAATTACCGGAGTTTAGGGGGAGAAGGGCGGAGGATGTAAGAAATCAAGGTGTTTAGGGGAAGCTGGAGATAGGTAGACTTGCAGGTGCCTAAGTGGGGAGGGGGCTGGGGAGGATCAGGTAAATTGCAGGTGTTAATGGAGGGGGGGCTGGAGGATGGTAGAAATTACAGGTGTTCTTTAGGGGGAGGGGCTGTAAGGACAGGAGAATTACAGGTTTACCTGAGATAGGTAGAAAATTACGGTGTTAAGGGTGGGGGACTGTTAGGATAGAGGTAAGAATCCTTACAGGTGTAAGGGGGGGCTATAAGAGATAGGTAGAATATTACAGGGTGTTAGGGGAGGGGCGTAGGATCGAAGGTAGAATTACAGTGTTTTATAGGGGAGGGGCTGGTAGGATAGTTAGAACATGTTGAAGGGTGTTAAGTTGCGAGTAGGCTGATTAACGTAGGTAGAAATTACAGGTGTTCGCTTAGCGGGAGGGGCTGGAAGGATAGGCTGATAAATACCGGTGATTTAGTGGAGGGGGGGGGTCTGGAGGACTAGGTCTAGATTAAACAGCTGTTTACCTGGAGGATAGGTTATAAAAGTGACACGGTGTTTAGGGGATGGCTGTTAGGACAGGTAGTAATCTACAGGTGTTTACTGGCAGGAGGTAGATATAATACCAGGTATGGAGATTGTTATGTTAAAGTGGAAGGGGGCGCTGTGGATAGGTAAGAATACCAGGGTGTTTAGAGCGGAGGTGCTGTAGGATAGGGATAGAAATCGTACGGGTGTTTTAGGGAGGGGCTTGTGATAGGTAGAATTACAGTGTTTTTGAAGGGGAGGGTGTAGGATAGTGTAGAAATACAGTGAGTTCATAGTGAGGGGCTTAGGATAGGGTAGATAATTAACAGGTGTTGTGGGGAGGGGCTGGAGATAGTAAAAGTTACAGGTGTCTTTAGGGGAGGGGGCTGTGGAGGACAGTAGAAATTACAGGGTTTACTGGAGGTGGTAGAATACAGGTGTCTTAGGGAGGGGCTGTAGGCAGGTAGAATTACAGGTGTTTATGGAGGATAGGTAGAAATTTACAGTGTTTAGCGGAGGTGGCGCTGGGACAGGTAGAAATTACAGGTGTTTACTGGGGATAGGTAGAAATTACGGTGTTAGGGGAGGGGGCTTGAATGGAATAAGGTAGATCAATTTACAGGTGGTTACGGGACGGACTTAGGATATAGATATTAACAGGTTTAGTGGGAGGGGCTGTGTAGAATAGTAGAATACAGGTGTTTTGGGGAGGGGCTTGGAGATAGGTAGAAATCAGGTGTTATAGTGAGGGGCTGTAGAAGGTAAGAAATATTACAGGTGTTTAGGAGGGCTGTAGGATAGGTAAAATTAACAGGGTTTAGGGGAGGGACTGTATGGAAGTAGAAATACACGGTGTTAAGGGGCTGGAGGATAGGTAGAATTACAAGGTGTTAAGTGGAGGGCTGGAGGATAAGGTACAAACAGGTTTAAGGGAGGGCCTGTAATGGACAGGTAGAATTACAGGTGGTTAAGGGGAGGGGCTAGGACAGTAGAACATTACAGTGTTAAGGGGAGCGGGCTGGAGGATAAGGTTAGAAATTACAGGTGTTTAGGGGAGGATCTGGTCAGGACCAGGTAACGAAATTACAGGTGTTTAGGAGGAAAGGCTGGAGGTATGTAAAATTACAGATGTTTAGGGAGAGGGGCTGGAGGACAGGAAAGAGACAAAGAATGATATTGAATGAGGACAAGGAATGTTATTTCCATTTCATATTGTTACTGCTTAGTTTTGTTCTATCTTATACCCCCTCATTTGTTACAGCTGACGGCCAGATTTCTCGGATGAGTATTGTGCTGCAGGATACAGATGATGAAGGAAGCACAGGGAGTAGTCGCTCCTTCAGCCGAATGAGTCAGCAAGCTCGGATTAACGAACCACAGACTCAACTCGTCCGGTCAGTTAAATCAGCACAAGCTCTAACTCACGACTCGGTCAGTAATAATCGCAAAACAAGCTATAACTCACGACTGCCGGTCAGTAAAATCAAAATAAGCTATAAACCTACAGCTGTCTGTAAAGCGTAGTACTGATGGACTCGTGTGTCCCAAGCACTACCGAGTACTGCTCACTTTTTAATTTCTCTTTACAGGGAAGATGAATTAATGGATGATGAAGAAGAGAGAGAAAGCGAAGAGGAAAATGAAGTCAAAGCTCTTCACTAAGCTTGTTTCTCCTTGGTCGAAAAATTGGATTGGAAGAATTCCACTATAGACTGCTAAGGCAATCAACAAAACAGAGAAAAGGCTTGAGTGCATGCTTCTGAAACAGTTCAGTTACTTCTGCAAACACAATATTCAGGAGACATTTTGATCCATCTTGCTTTGTTCTGATCTGCCCTTCCCATTTGGACCTTCATGTAAACAATATGTCAAGATATAGGCCTGCACGTGTTCATAACCTGAGAAAACAAAGTAGTAGGTTTTATTCATAAAATATGTAAACATCGCGTTCCAGATGTCACAGTTGATTTNTTCATAACCTGAGAAAACAAAGTAGTAGGTTGTATACATAAAATATGTAAACATCACGTTCCAGATGTCACAGCTGATTTATTAAATAAATCACTCAACATTCCTCAGTATGTACTGTACTAGGATAAGACTTTTATATTTAATACCAGGTTTATCATGTTTTGCCAGTTGTCTAATTGCTAGCTAAATTTCAGTTGTGATCTCTATTTTCAGGTTTCAGTTGGCTTTGTGAATGAGTTATTTAATGAATGAAAGTAGTATTAATTGATTCACTGTCTATAATTTATTTATTCTGGTGTGATTTATACAGCAGCTGTATGTTATTAATGTACAATAACAAACCATGAAATAAATCCACAATCAAAGATGAGATTTCTTGTGTTCTATATTCAGTTTAACAAATGCTGGTATTTTTAAAAGTATTGTGAGATTGCGGTCACAATTCTTTGTACTGCATCCAGATGTACCATAACATTGACAGAGTAACGGCGTCAGTTGGAGAGTTGGGTTATGTCCAGTCCAAGAACTCAGTGAAAGAACGTCAGCATATTAACTTCACCTCTATGTTGTCCCATACTAGGTTCACATCAGTGGATTGATTTTCTGGGAAGTACAAATCTCCAAGGATTTTGAATGAAAGTCAACCACAATATGATGTGTAAAGAGCCAACCCTCAAAGTGACCCCTCTCCTTGTAGGAGATGCAGAACAATCTATCCCAATGATGCCCCAGTCTGTAAATGCAACAACATACTTTAGTGACACCCCCCCCCGTCTGCTACCTGCTCGTCATTGAGGCTTAGATGCGCTTATATCCCTTAGACAGGGGTGGAGGGGGAAAATCACTAAGCTAGGTTGTACAGACTGAGGGG
>CAJDSM010102449.1:1514-22749 GCA_903981925.1 Ostrea lurida
GCTAGTAATGTGCGAGGACAACCAGATCCCCTGCATTCCGTTAACGTACTGGCGCGAATGGTTAGAGATTGCCGTTCGCCCGAACATCAGCCCCAAGACCATAAACGCTGAGAATTAACTTACATGCAAGTCAAAAAATTTTAGTACTAATATCATTATAATTAACACAACTATAAAACACTACATGTTTTAAAAAAGAAAATCAAAGCAAACTATACTGTAAAAAATTTTAGTGTAATGTAATTATTTCAAAATAGGCGATTTTGAGAATTTAATTAAGTCTAATTTCAGTATATGTCTTGGGCCTGGACCACGTATTCCCCAGACTGCCCCAACCTATCTACGTCACTTGTGTCCTGGCTTTTCTGTGGTGGCTTTTGTCCTGCTACCTTGTGTTTGCCCCGGGGTAGGCCACTGCACTCTTATTTCCCCGTTCAAACAGTTACTATGGATCCCAATGGGGACGGGAGGACGTGAATAGTGGTAGCGAGCCTCTTGAAGGACTCGCCCGAACCTACTGACGCATGCCGTGCGGTTGTTGTGTCAGCCTAGTGTGCATTAACATTAATGCTATGATATTATCGCTTTAAAAGACCGATATTAAAAGAAATAAACAAGAGGCCCCACAGGCCTTAAACGGTCACCGAGTATTAAAGCCTCACACGGATCTTATATTGCTATGTCTTAATCTCATAGACAGAGTTATTTAACATTTTTAATATCTTTCAAATGGCATAGATTTCCTATTTCAATACCACCAAGATACTCATTTCCATCTCACAGATGTTCAAGAATTTAAATAAAACACCATTATTATATTCTCTTGTATATGTCCAGTGAGCTTGACCTTTGACCAAATCAATAGAAACATCTTTGCCCATGGTTAGTCATGTGGATATATGGTGATTTAGGTAGAAAGCTGGAAATTCATATTGCTACGTGATGTCCAGTACACCCTGGGTCCGGTAGAAACGGCTCCAGCATACTTGCGTGTCTAGGAGCGACTGAATGGGCGTCATTCGATAGACCGGAAAAAACCGATCCCGTTCACAGCAGTGTCACGAAAAAATCCCTCCCTGCCTCAAAGGCCCTAGTGCCGACAAGGCCTAGATATTGCAATGCCCTTCACCGCCAAATGTTGACTCTTCCATATCAGTGAAATTTCTCAATTGGACGTAAAAACAGTAATAACAATCAATTGATGTCCAGTGCAATTGATCCTTTGAATCCCAAATTCGAATAAAGAACACTTCGTTCTCATGAGTAGTATATATGTATGATAGGAGACTTAGTAGAACAGGATAATCTCTGAACCCGGAAACCATATAAAAATCTTCCATGTATGATTTATAGTTACAGCAAAATGGATAATTCTCTTAGCCCCAGACCACAATATCCGACTGCGATGTCCAGTCTTGATCTTTCCTTTCGACCCAAAATGCAATAGGTAACCATACTGCAGAATGGTGGACTCTTTGTAGAAAAAGCTAACACTAAAAGCTGAACATTCTGCCTACAACAGGATGAAGACCAACTTATCTTCCATAACATCCCCCAATTGTGACAGGTATAATATACAAAAGCTCCCTTCTCATCCAAATATTTCATTAACTTCACATTTCATTTAGTTTCATATCAATATCAATAGCATCAANCTTTTCAAATGTTTTACATACATGTATAAACCCTATGTACCAAGTTTGGCCTCACTCTAGGGTCAAAATCCCTACCCTGGGGATCACCAAATTGACAATTTTTGTAGAGGCCTTCCTGCTCTACATCACTATGCATTCAGTTTTTCTACGATATGAGCGGTTGTAAAGAAGAAGATTTTTTAATATTGGTCACTTTTTGGCAGTTTTTGCCCTGCCCCCAATGTCTCAGGGGTGCAAGAGACCTGAAATGTACAATTTATGTGTCCCCTGTCCCAAAGATGCTTCATACCAAATTTGAAAAAGAACATTGGACTGGTAGTTATCAAGAAATTAAAAATGTACAATTGTTAACAGACGATGCACGACGACGGACGAAGACCAATTGCAATAGGTCACCTGAGTTTACTCAGGTGACCTAATAATAAAGAGACAACTGATGCATTTTTTACTGTGGACTTCTTTCAAGACTATACCTCTCCAGCTGCAAATGGTTTAGCTCCAATCTGTTCATTGAGGGACTTGATTTCTGAGGAGGGCCCAGCCAAGAGGGAGGTTCCTGTGTCTGCGATAGCTTTACATCCACCAGAGCAGTATTTAGACGCCTTACCATTGATCTTAACTCTGAAACGGCACTTAAATCTCTCAAAAATATGATAGAGGCCAGAGCAGAATATAGATGCCTTACCATTGATCTCAACTCTGAAACAGCACTTAAATATCTCAAAATATATGATGGAAGCCAAGGGACAATAAAAAGTTTAAGAACAAGAGGCCCAAGGGCCACATCGCTGCTTACCTGAGCAAGCGTTCACTAGAAGAGCAGTAGTTGATGGGTTAGCAATGTACCATGTTGACTAAATTCTAACCTATGTCAGGGGAGGCATTATCGAATCAACTTAAATCTACCCATTCAGGAAGCTTTCAGTAACATCCACCGCTTTGTTCTGAAAAGATTTTAAAGAATTTCTCTATAATATGCATGTAAACTTTGATCCTATTAGGGCTCATTACCCCTGAGGTCATGATTTGAACAAACTTCGAATCTCCACGATATCAGAGATTCATATAATTCAGCTTTCCTGTCCCAGTGTTCTTGAAGAATGAGATTCAAAATTCTTCTCTATATATCTGCATGTAAAACTTTAACTCCCCTCATGGGCCCCAGTTCGTACACCCGGGGTCATGATTTGAACAAACTTGAATCTCCCTAATCAGAAGGCTTCCATATAAATTTAGCTTTCCTTGGCCCAGTGGTTTTGAGATAGATTTTAAATTTTCCTATAAACAATGTAACTTTGATCCCGTAGTATGGGCCCCAGTACACCCGGTCAGATTTGACCAAAACTCTTGAATCTCCCTCATAATATCAGTGAAGTTTCGTCAATAAAAATTTCAGCAGCTTCCTGAGCAGTGTTTCTTGAGAAGCAAGATTTTTAAGTTTTCCTATACAATCAGTTGTAAACTTCTTGATCCCCATTGGGCCCCATATACCACCGGGGGTCATGATTGAACAAAACTTAATCTCTCTTATCAGGAAGCTTCATATAAATTTCAGCTTTCTGGACCAGTGTTCTGTGAGAAGAAGATTTTTAAAGATTTCCTATATCATATGTAAACTTTGATCCCCTATTGGGTGCCCAGCCATGTACCCCGGGTCATGATGAACAACGTGAATCTCCTCTCATATCAGGAAGCTTCCATATGACTAATTCAGCTTTTCTCCTGCTCCAGTGGTTTGGAATGAAGATTTTTAAAGACTTTTTCTCTAATATATTGTAAACTTGATCCCTATGGGCCCATCGTACCCCGGGGTCCAGATTCGAACAACTTAGATCTCCACTATATCAGAAGCTTCCATATAATTGTCAGGCTTTTCTGTCTTCATTGTTCTTGAGAAAGATTTTTAAATGACACCACCCTATTCTTCTGCATTTTGGTAATTCTCCTTTGATGAGGCCTGGTCCTTCATTTGAACAAAATTGGCTCTTTCACCCAGGATGATGTACAAGTTTGGTTAATTTTGGCCAGCGGTTTGAGAAGAAGTTGAAAGTGTAAAAGTTTACGACAAGACAACACGACGGAAGACGGACAAATTTTGATCAGGAAAGCCATTGAGCTTCGGCTACAGGTGAGCTAACAAGAGGCCCATGGGCCACATCGCTCACCTGGCACAGAACAAATGACTTCTCACTAG
Organism: Ostrea lurida; assembly: GCA_903981925.1. Taxonomy (NCBI): domain Eukaryota; kingdom Metazoa; phylum Mollusca; class Bivalvia; order Ostreida; family Ostreidae; genus Ostrea; species Ostrea lurida. The sequence goes on from CAJDSM010102449.1 coordinate 5,364, forward strand.
AGAGTAGAGTTTGGATTTAGAATTGTACCATGTAACCTAAAATCTAACCTATGTCGTGGAGGCATTCATTGACCATTAATATCTACTCACATATCACTGGACGCTTTCAGGTAAATTATCCACTCTCTGTTCATGAAAAAGAATTTCTCTTCTATCTGTCTATGTGAAAATTTGAATCCCCTATTGCCGCTCATATAACTCCGAGGGTCATGATTTGACAACTGAATCCCTATATCAGGAACGTTCCAATAAATTCGCTTTTTGGTTTGTCTCTGTAGAGATTTTTAAATGAACACCACCCTATTTTTGCTATTTTTTGTGTTATCCTCCCTTGATGAAGGACCTGGTCCTTCATTTGAAACAACTTGAAGCCCCTTTATCCAAGGATGATGTGTACAAGTTTGTGAATTGGCCCGTTCTGAGAAAAGTGAAATGTGACAAAGTTTACGACGACGCGACGACAGACAGGACAAATTTGATCATGAAAAGGCTCACTTGAGCTTCGGGCTCAGGTGACTAAAATAAGGCCCCGCCAGCACGGTACAGATACACGCCCGCAGTCTATTATCTGACACAGGAGGTCTCCTAACTCCCTTTAAAAAATATTGGAACATACCACATCTCTCTTGCAATAGAACACCTCCAAATATATTACCAAGTTATGCAATCCCTTTAGTAAGTGCGAACAGTTACAGATACTAAACAACCAACCAAGTGGAGAGTATGGACGGCATCTAAACACCCGCTTTTTATGCCGGGCGTATAAATAGTTCTCGACAATCAAGTAGCGTAATGTCAATGTGTCTCTCATATACCAAATCAGATGTTTTATGTAATTAAAGATCAACTTTACCCTCCATTTGACTGCCAGTAACATCTCTAGTCAATTTACATAAGTGAAGTTTCCAAGTCAACTTGGGGTATGCCTCCGCAAAATAGCTCCCCCCTCTTTACCAACTCGGATTTCTTAACAATACATCTACATAACAATGATCATATTTGTGTGTTTACACAAATAAATTAAAGTTTGTATTGGAGGCAAAACTATGTTTCGCGATTATAAAGCGTAAACTGATCCCAACGTTATTTGTTAAATATGCCCAAAATTAGAGTCATTCGCTAAGATAATTATAATATTCTGTAAAGGCGTTTATTTCATGGACTCAAATTTGCAATTTTGAATCTTTCAGTAGCAAAAATAAAACCCGCAAACCCCGGCCCCTCCTTACAAATAAAAACATCCATAATACTACATAATGTCATCCAGTAAACAAAGGAATGTGACGAATTTCGTATACATAAATGAACGTGTCATTTTACAGCATTGGCAACATAATTACCATGCAATTCTTTCAGTATTTTTAGCTTTAGCATTTTAATGAGCATGTGATAGAGAATAATACATACCTATCCATATCACACCCTGTCAGCCCGAACAACCAATATCAGCCCGAGGCTGATATGGCGAGGCTGAGACAGGGTGTGGTATGGAAATAGTATTTTATTAGTTTATAACATACTAGAATTAAACTCAAAACAGCATATTAAAACATACATTTTAATCAATTTAAACAATAAACTATAAGTGATATATTAAGAAAGGGTTCGGACGAGGTGTCCGCACGCGAGGGCTGATATGATTTCAGGGCTGATACAGGTTATCGCCCTAGGGCTGATACGGCTATTTTTGATGTCATCTGTTATCGCACATGCAAAAAACCTGTATTTATATACTAATATAAAAATGTTCTGTTAAATATAGTGTTAATTCTATTTATATAACCATCCTAAAAACTTTGGTCCATTCAGGCTTTTTAACTTTGTACGAATTTGCGAAGACTTGTTACCTAAATTTGTTGCGATAATGTACTGTATTATGCAGGCTTTAAAATTTGTCAGTAGAATATAAAAATTTCCAAAAATTAAGACTTTCTTAACTTCTGATGTGGTCAAATGGACATAAATTATACACATACAAGCACATTGTCTTACAGAATATAAAATCCATAAAAATCATAATTGTGTGGACCCATTATAACCATGATTATATATCAAAGACTTAAGAAAAAGAATTACTTTTCATCGCCATGATACCACCTGTCCAGTAGAAAGAGAAAAACAGGAGAGTGGGATAAGCTTTGAGTGACCAGGTTATTGACAGAGACTGACCACGATGGTCTAACCGAGATCTTCGGGAAGCCCAGTTCCCAGAATTCCATCAACCTTAGCTGCCACAAACGTGATACTCAGGCTGTTCTTCGCCTCGGCAAAATGTCTGACCGTGAACTTAATGTTTGCCAATCTACAAACAAATTAGCGATATCTAAACCCAGTCTCTCACGATTGTATTGGAGGCGTAAAAGTAGCATTCTGGAATCTCTTTAAACAACACCATTTCCCACTGCACTGTCAAAACAAGCAAATTTTGAATAATTGAGTTTGGTTTGTAATTTATAAAGAATTAAGTACACCTATCTGCCCTAAGCAATGCACAAATGATTTAAATAACAAACTCTGATGGTGTGGGACTTCGAATGGTCACCTGAGTGATTATGCTGATCTAACAATCTCTTAAATGTATGTTTTAAAATGAAAAAAAATGTTTCATGTTGATATTTTTTCATTGAGAGATGGATGCATCAAACCAAAAAATTAATTGCAAATCACAAAATCTTCAAAGTATAATGAAGACCTTATACTTACATGATAACCTTTAATATCACCTATCTAGATTATCATTCACTGCATGGCACAATGCCCTTATTCGACAATGGTCCCCCTGACACATGGTCTCCTATGACACAATTGCCCTCTCATATTGACATAGTTCATATATCCTCAAGTACCACATAATGATTAAACTATATATACTGTCAAGTCCAATGTTTTGAAAGAAGACTGTCAGTCACAGGTCCATTCTACAAATTTATCATTACCACCAGGATGACATTAACGGTTTCGATGGCCCGGACAACGTGAAGAGCCCATTCGGACAATTGAAACTCAATACACACTCGTATCTGATCGGGCAAAGTGATTATTTCAGGAGGGAAACAGTTACTCATTTAATTTTGATTATTTAATATACGAAAATTAAGTCTTGACTGTCGACGCGTAGTTTTGGGTTATCAAAGTTCTGAAGCCATTACGTACTTTTATTCTATTCAATAAATTAACTTGACATACAAACTTATCTAGTGTTTTAGTGGAAAAAATGGCGGCTTCACATGAGGAAAAACGTTTCGGAAAGAAACGATAGAAAAAACTGGAATTAGAGAATGATAAGATATTAGATACTAAAGTTACAGGCCTTAATTATTGCTTTCCTTAGCCCAGGGCTGTGCTTTTGTAAACATACATGTAGATTTCTGCTGAAATCAGCGTGTAAGGGACTTATGCTCATCGCATGCCGCACTTTGTTTTTTCTTACAGGTAAACGAATACCGATTGGAAAACTTCTGGGAACATTTTATGAGGAATTGAATACAACCCATTTGTTCACACTTTTTGATGCGTTTTTAATTTTTCTTATATACAGTTAAAATTTTTTGACAAGTAAGGTTTTCAGTCGGACAAGTGAAAGTGGTGACGTATACTGCCCGATGGACAATGGAATAAAAAGTTAATGTCTATACCCTGACTTACTCATGTGAAGTGATGACTAGTAGTGACAATAAGGTCTTTCACTGACTTGTATTATTTCTAACAAGTGGCAAAATCAAGGGCCTTGGAGAGGTCATTTACATGCTCCAATTTCTAATGTTATTATGAGAGAAAAGGATATGCTCAAATATTATCTGTGGCATTGCCAGTAGTTGTAAAGATATTCCAGGCTTTACCGTCACGTTGTCTGTGCTGAGGATATCCCTTCGACGTTTCGCGGTGGTGCCAGTGTATGTCGAACTCAAGAAGAAGTTCCATTAGCTTTAGGTGGATGATGATCACTATATATATTGGTGCAACACTGAGAAGAAATAAAGCAGAGAATTTCCAATTGTCTGAACTTTGAATAAAATTTTACATTGTAATCCAACAGCAAGTTTTTCCTTACATTCTTATGAGAGAGTGGAGTGATATTCATTAAAATATTTTCCAGAAAAATTTATTCTGTGGTCCATGTGATGCAAACCATACATTCTTTTGTAAATTTTACAGTTTACTAAAATCTTAGAAAAGTTTTCTGAATAACAACATGAAAAATTGCATTATCATATATTAGCGTATAGTGAGTGATGTTTGTATTGTCAAAAGGTGAAAAGAGTATGGAATTTTGGATGCAACACATGATTTTCAAAAAATTCATTTGCTGAATATTAACAAATTGCTGGCAGATCGAACTTCTGGACTTGCGGTGACCCAGCCTGATGCTTACTCTGGCATATTGATATGCTACAATGTAGTACATGTCACAGTTGACAGATAGCAACAAGTGGATAAAAACAATTTTTAAATCTCATCTTTGTGACGTGTAGTCATAAAGAGTAAAAGCCTTGTTGAGTATGCTGTTAGCTAGTTAATGAGATATGGAAACATTAAATCAAAATAATCCCATAGAAATAAAAACTAACCCAAATGTTATAAGATTTACAAATGTTTGATATCACACCTGGGAATACTTACGCAGCAATTATCTGACAGTTCGTGCATTTCTTTGAGGAAGCCATAAGATGTATGAACCGGGTTCGAAATCGTACTTTTAAATTGTTAGGTGTGTTCTGCTAGTTCCAATCACACCAAGGATTGAGCCTTGTCAGAAAATGCACTCAGTTTAGATTCGAGATGTTTAGCTATTTGATAATTATTATGTGTACAGCAACCGAAAAGCTCTCAATACCACTCTCTGGTATTATAATACCTATCCAGATAAATACAGTGTAATAATTAGAACTACTTGACAAAGCAAGCAAGGGGCCCCGCTGAAGTGCAAATCTAATGTGAGCGATACATCTTGCAAGTATGTTGTAAACAAGTTTGCAAAAAGTAATAAAATGTACTATTGTTTTTTTTTTTTTTTTTTATTTTTGTGTTATTGTGTTCACAAGTACGGATCTCGAATATCTGGGGTCGTTTAGAAAGTTTCATGTTAAAGATAAAGTTTCCCCCCAAAAATGTTTGACTCTATAACCAAATTCTAATATGCACATTTGTAATGTTGAGAAATCAGTTATGCAAAATTCGCTGTAACAATGTATAAGGTGTGTTGTGAGTGTGTTCACAAAGTAGTTCTCAAAATCTGTTTCATTGAATAAAAAGTTTCCCCGCTTCTATAGTTTCCTGACCCGTTAGTGTATAAACCCAAATTTCCATGCACCTTTGCATGGTGGGAAAAGTTTATGTGTGAGTCGAATTGTTGTTGGCAAAATTCACCCGCGAGTTGTTAACAATGTGGTTTGAGTTTTGTGTAGATTAACAAAATTGTTGTCGGAACAAACGGCCGTTGGGTGAGAGACATAAGTGAACAAGCTATAGGCGCTGCTTCTCTCGATGGACGGGCCGGCCTAATATTATCCATGTCATTACATTGTGAAGCAAAGTGCAAAAATGATATTTCAATTGTGTGTTGAAAATACAGCGTATTTTGAGAAATAATTCACTTTTCATACTGTAATCGGCACCTACCCTTTGGCCTTTGTGAATGTTTTCTGAAGAGTCAAAGCCTGTCCTCTCCCGACTGTATATGTGGTGGTTTGGCTGATGTTCTTCAGTGTGGTTGTTAACGACGTTAGCACACATACTTAATTGTTGACAAGATGTGCTTCCTAGGTTCTAGGTGAGGGACGCCGTCTTGCTTATAATAAGTAACCGCGACTATATTCCTGCTCTCAGTGATTATCTGTCGTACTTTCTGTTCCGTATCCCATGTATTAACGGTGCATGAATAAGGGCGCGCATCTTGGTCGAACGGTTGAATCTCTTAATATTTAGTAATTCTGAAGAATGTGAACATTTAAATCGTGATTTACGAAAGAAAGATCGAGATTAATCGTCTCAACGGAAAGAATTGATAATGGATGATAAATGGAAATGAGACTAAGGATTGTTCGCAGAATAGACCGAAACTTCATGCAATTGTGGATTCACCGTTGTAAACATGTACGTATGACATAACAGAAACTTATTCAAGTGTCATTTAACCACTCTAAGTCTTGACACAACCAGACTTAATTGGAGTTTCATAACTTGAAACAAGTATCTTGTTCAAAACTAATTGCCCCTAAGGATTAGTCTTTAATTTTAAAGTGCAGAACCAATATGAACCATTTCATTTCCGAGAAAAAAAACAAAGTTGTGCGCATTCCAATACGTATAGTTTATTTTTGTCGAGCTGTGCTATTTTCACGGCAAACTTATTTATTGTTTTACGAATTTACGTAAGTGTTTACAGAACTTAGATCTGCAATGATTCTGTGATTGTATCTAAATTTATGCATTAAGCCAAAATCATAGTATTATCTTCTTGATTTCTTTTGAATTTGACAGCGTCTCCTGATATACATAGAAAAACACACCGATCTAACTTTCTGATATACTAATACTTATAAGGTTCAACATTCATGTATTAATTATCCTACTCGCAGAAGTCCCTATTTCGTAGAAACTCAGTGAATCACATTGGGAAACATAGGTGAAATTTATTCAAGCGACTTCCATCACTATGGTAATTGGGAAAGACAGTCAGGTCTATCAACTAAGATGAAAAAAATTATTTTAAAACTTGTCATGGTTGACCTTTTATGACTTTTGAGCGGGACAACAGGATTCCAATAAAAACATTATATCATATGGAAATTAACGATGAAAACAGTCGTGTACCTGGTATTGTATGGGTGAATTTCTGGTTTTTTTGATATCTATTTGCAATCTTTTTTTTCAAAATATTTGACCGTTACAGTAAGCCTTACAATTTAGCGATTTATGATAATTCCATTGTCATCCTTAGTCACGATATGAGCGAGATGAAATCAGAAACAGCAGGTGATATGCTTAGTAACGGAGTAAGCTCCTAGCCTGTTTCACAGCCATGACAACGTAAGATCAACTCTGTCGTGATTATCAGTATATCAGCTTCTCAATGTTATTGAAAACAAATTTTTCAGCCTCGCTTATCGTCTCGCTTACATTAAAGAAAAGTTCCGACCTCTGATATTCTACTTCTTCCAAGGGGCTATATAGGACACGTTCAGCTTAAAGTTCATTATTTAGATTTCCATTTTTTAAATTTAACGCCACTAGAGTATTCTTATGTACTGCAAAATTGAATATCATTTGGTTGGATTACAAGTGGAACATTCACACAAAGTCAGTTATGTAAACAAGCTCAATCATGTTTTGATTACTACATTGAATGCTAGTATTCTGTTTTTGCTTTTAAGCAATATACCTTCCTCTGCTTGTCATTAAATTGAATACAAGATGTCATGAAAAAAATAGGATTACAAAAAGATAATCACATAACTGCCTAAATATTCTATTCGCTGTTTGATAACGGTGCTACAAGTAACTAAGTCAATAAAGGCTGTCCATTTAAAAAAAAACAAAAAACTGAAAACAACAAATTTAAAAACATAGTTCCTACAATTTATCACATTACATCTAATATGGTACTATTGTATACAATCATTTTTATTCTTTAAATAATTTCTATGCTTTGTAAAACTGTTTAAATTGCAAATTAACATATCAAATGCTCAATATGGTATTGAACAGAAGTTACCATCACATAGACAAAACTTAGATTCAAAGCAAATGAAGTTTCTCAGCAGAGAAACACAACTGACACTTAGAACAATAAGTAATCTTGCATAGGTAGGGAAGTTTGAGAGTCTGAACCACCTACTGATGTGTAAAAAAAAAAATATGAAACATTATAACGATTAAAGGGATAAAGGTTCTAAACCGCTCTTAATGCTGAAATAACAACTTTAATTATTCATTTGTCAAGCGGTTGAGTCAAGAAGTAAAAGAATAATTCTATTGGTTGTTACACTTAAACATAAATTAAAATACATAAACATACAGATCAAGTCCAAACACTCTGTAAGATGGTTTCAATTTTCAATTACTGAGAACTGAATTATTGAACCCTTTTAGGGCGACATTAGCTGCAAAAAACAGAGACCAATACAAATGAAACCCAAAATTCATATTCGTATTGTTCAGTAGCTGAATATACTGTTGCTGAATTGGTTTCATTTCTGATAGAAACTGAACAAAATTATTGGAAATGAAATCTAATATAACGTTTTCTTATCTCTGTCATGGGACCACCTTAGAACCAAATAGCGATTAGTACATATTGAATATTTTTATTTTGTAAATCATTCAATCTGAATGATCTGACGCTAATCAATATGACGTTTCTTGCAGGGTAGAGAAACCAATTGCTATTTGTATGAATCGGATCAACGCCTACATTAGAGTACTAATATATCGACAATCTCGAGTATATTAATTGATCACGATATCCTCCTCATGTTAATAGTGGTCTAAACATTATACACACTTAATATGAAATATAATTTTCACCTATCAACACAGGGGCTCGTCACTGATTACCCTCTCTATCATATTATATCACCAAGGTAGGGGATAGCCGATACTCCAAGAAAGGTATTTTATTCTCATTCTATTCCATTCGTTCATTTATCTTATTAGCCGGTGTGTGAGAGCGTGTGGCTACCGCTCCTCGCCGTATTTTACGTCCAAGTCAATTTCTTGTGAATGATCTAATAAATTAATTTACCTAATATCTAGTTGCCTCTGCAATGTTTGAGAGTAAGATATATAATATAATAATCTTAAAAATAATAGCATTGTTTTGCACATCAAAGACCGTATGTCCTACAAATACCACCTGGTCTCGTCTCAAGCATATTTTAATGATTTGAATTTATAGTACTACGACCTTTTCTAACAGAAACGCCAAATTTCAGTCCTGCAAAATAACCAATTAAAAATTAGTTTCATACCTCGACAACACTAGAGATGAGAATCATTCACTAACATGCGAAATTTCCCGGTCACCAAAAATCATTCAACTACCACGACAAATTCTTGAGCATATGTTGGTAATCCGTTTTATCTATATTTATTTAAGTCTTTTAATGTTATAATGGTGTAAAACAAACAAATTAGAAGTATTTCTCTTAACTCTCCAATGACGAAAATGAATACAGTTGTCAAGCATTAAAGACTCTCGAACCTTCATCCATTATTTCTCAAGTTCATGATCACATACAGTAAGTGGATTCACGCTCTCCCTACAGTATCTTATTTGTCTAGTGTTTTCCTGCTTTAAATTCAATATTACAACTGTCATTATAGAACATATTCTTCGTTCAACATGTGTGCATTGGTTTGTACATAATTAAACAGTTTAATATTTAAGAATATAATATAGCATCCACTGTCTTATTTTAATACAATTTTATACATGACAGCCATGTTTATTGACCTTAGTTAACTGTTACAACGTTTCATACAAAGCAACGAAGAACATAGCAGTGTGCTGGATTATTTCATACCTATTTTTATTCTTGTTTTCCCAACTTATCAGCAGTAGGAAGAATACTAACATAGGAACAGGATGTGAAACATGCTAGCGTATCTTCATCATGTGACTTGATGACTACAGGAAACGTCCTTGTCAGAGCACATGTAAGGTCAATAGTTGTTAGACGTATCGCGTGAAAACCATAAACATAATTGTTTTATACCGTTCCAGTCATGTATTACGAACTGTCTTTCCCATTACGTGCATGAACTGTTTCCGGACACATGGAAATTATTACTCTGCAGAAGTTCAGATACATAAAAATCAATATGGTTGTCAGGAGCGGTCAAAACTATTGACCCTCTACACGCTCTTTGACAATTTTCGAGGTCATTTGTCACATTCCCTTGGGCAATAGTTCTGTTATCAGCAATGAAAACAGTTGGTAGCAATAGCGAAATGAACACTGTATCGAATATCTGTCATTGATTGTTATACAACGGTGAAAAAATTCGTACAGTCCAAGTCTTCAACAACTTCTTGAATAACGATTAATCTTTTACATTCCAGAATTATAACTACAGAAGATTCATACAGTCGACAGCAAATGCTGAAGAAATAACAACAGACAGAAATCTATGAAAGTAAAATTAGTCGCTAACCAGACAGCCCTGAAACCGAACTAAAACATACATCCTCTAATATGCTTTCAAAATTTTGTAACGACACATACCTACGCTGCTTCTTATGTCAATTCTATTATATCTCTTTTAGTTTAAAAAGATCCGCCTAAACTACACACGATATGATGAAGTCGTCTACACCAAAATATAGCAGTCGGAAGAGGCAGGCTTTGTCTCAGAATAATACATTTCACAACATAATTATATCGATTAACATTACATGAAAAAACGAATTTGAATATTATCTCGAGATTTAATTTCATGAAAGATCACCCTTTTCAAATCTATTGCTTCGACAAATAAATACATGATAATTATAGGGCCCCGTATCGCAGAGATGCAGTCGCACCCTCTATAAGTTTCACTTGGTCTCTTCCGTCCGTTGTCCCAAATCAACCAATTTTGTTCACGACCCAAAAACTCAAAACCTAGAACATGTGTACTAGGTGAAATGTTTTGACACTTTTTCTCAACCCTCTGCAAATGTCAATATTGAATTTGGCTTATAGGTTCTAGTATATTGGGTAGAACATTCATTTATTCAAATGAAATGTCACAGGATTTTGAGAATCGCTTACTTTGTGAACACTAAAACTCAAACTATATCACATTGTACACAGCAGAATTTTTTGCATACTGTTTACTTCACCATATACAAATGTGCATAATGCAATTGTTTATAGAGTCAACATTCTTTGAGGAAAACTTATCTTTCCGATGAATAATTGCAGTATTTTGAGAACTCGTCTACTTTGTTTATCTATCTTATATATTACTCAAAATCGTAGTACACTATCTTTATATATCTGCAAACTTGTTTAATCACCATATTCAGATGCTTATAGTTCAAGACATTTGCACTACAGACGCCCTAGTACTTCTTACAGTGTCTCTAATTATAACCTGTAATTTAATACTGGACTAGGTATTATTTATTACTCCAATGAGAGTAGTATGAGCCTTTTGGTGTTATGTGCACATAATACATATAAGTCATGAATTAGCTAAACAGTTGATTAACTGAAGTGTTATTTCTGACAGCGCTCATATACTATTATGTGTGATTTAGGAATTTGCATACACACACCTCAATCATTTTTACAACGTCGATCTTCGAAACCGGTCATCAAATCTTTGGGTTCCTTCAAAGAAATGCAAAAGGCTGTCAGATATTGCCTTTCACGATTAGAATAACCACGGTAAGATTAATACTATAAACATTGTAGAAATTTCTATACAGTTGGGTAGTTATTTCTAGGATTATGTTGTATATAATTTTTCCAATTTCTCATTAGGTAGTCCTATGCTACTTTACACCAAAGGGTTATTACACTTATAACATAAAACGTCACAAGACATGTAGATGTTAACCATTGCTCCTCTTTTCGACACTGTGCATCGATCAACTTTTGATGTTACATGTGAACTTATTGATAGCACTCATCATAGTCAGTACGTCAAAGCATCAGCTGTACACCGCAAGTCTACGAGAGTTCGAATCTGCCAGGGTGGAAAATTTTGTTAATATTTTCAGCAACATAAGTTTTGAAAAATCAATGTTATTTGCATCCAAAACTCCAATATCTTTCAACACGTTATCTGACGTTTATTTCAGTTCATCAATATTCAATTCTTTTGAATAGGAATATATTTTCAATGATTGTTATAAACTGTATCAGAAAGACACATTCCTAGTCTATACAGTAAAATTTACAATAGGCAAAATGTATGAGTTTGCATCATGACACAGAATAAATTTTCTGATAAATAATTTTATGAATATACACTCATCTCTCCTGAATGTAAAGGAAACCTGCTGTGTCATTACATATGTTCAAAAACTAATTTTTTCAACATCAGAATTGGAAAACTTTTGCCTTTATTTTCTTCCGTGTTGCACAATAATATTAGTGGATCATCATTCACACTACACAAATGCTCAATGAACTTTTTTTGGAATTCGATATATGAACTGACAGTCTAAGCGCTGTCCTCAGCAACAACACTATATCGCCCTACAAGTCCCCTTCTTCACTTATGTTCAAAAATGTCTCACATGATAGATCTGTGAGCAATATCCTTTCTCTTACATAATAATGACAATTTAGAAATTTGTCATTACATGACTTCAAGGACTCCTTATTATTGCCCAACTTGTTAGTTGAAGTCCTCATGAGAAAGACCTATCCTTGATCATCTATATGTCATCATCTTTCATGACTTAATCAGGTGTAATAGATATAACTTTTTAATCCACTTGTCCATACGGCAAGTAATACATCAAACTTTATCACGTCAGAATGAAAAGAACACTTGTCTCAAACAAGATTTAAGGCTGACTTATATCAAAGAATTACAACAATAAACACAACCGCATCACAAATGTTGTGACACAAATTTGTTTTATTCAAATTCCTCATAAACAATTGTTCCCAGAATTTTTCAATTCGGGTAATTCGTTTTACCGGTAAGAAGACAAAGTGCCGGCAGCGTAGAAATAAAGCCCTTACGCTGATTCACGAAATCTACATGTATGTTTACAAAGCACAGCCCTGCCTAAGGTAACAAGCTTAATATGTAATAAGCTGAAACTGTATCTATATATCTTATTCAATTCGTCTACATTTTCCGTTTTATTTCTATCGTCTTATCTTATCCGAAACGTTTTCCTCATGTAAAACGTTTCGCCTATTTCACTCACCCACTAGATATTCGATGTCGAGTAATTTATTGAATAGTAATAAGTAGTACGTATGGCCTTCTAAACTTTGCTATAACCAAACAATAAAGACTGACGCATCGAGACAGTCAGACTTATTTTCGATATATTTAAATTCATCAAACACTTAAAATAGTAACTTTTCTCCTGAATAATCACTTGCCCCGATCAGATAGTGTGTTATTCGAGGCCTCCGTACTATGATCCAAACTCGGCTTTCACTTCTCCCTTGCAAAATCGAACAATCACGTTAAGTCTGGATCCCTGACCGTAGGGTCAATTGATCAACCATGAGATAGCTATTACCGTGCCCCCCTTGAGAAGTAGTTTGCAAACTGTTCTGAGACTGGAAACAGATGCTTTTTCAACATTACTTTACAAGTACTGGATAGATATATCATCTGTGGGTAACTTTGAATAAAAGCCAAGAAAAACATGTCAATATGATCGAAAGAGAGGGCAATTGCTTACAATAACGAAGTACTCATGATGATCAAGGAGACATCGGGGCATTGTTCATACAAGTGGATTCGATGCAAATTTGTGAGACAGCTAGTAAATTTAGCATATCTAAGATAAGACTATATACACAGGTTAATAAAGATCGTATATGGTCTTCCACTTACTATTCGATGTAGAGATACAAGCAGATTCAACTTGCGCGCGTGAGTGCAGTCCTAGTCTCTCATTCAATTACGAACACAATACCGATAGAACCTTACGTATTTTTATTCTCCATTTCATTAAACATATAGACATTAGAGATTTGTCTAGGAGTGTCCAAACAATACATGAAACACAGCTGCACCTCAATTAAAAGAAGAAGTCCCATCACCAGCATGAGTTTGTTATTTAACTAGTTACCTTTGTATTGCTATCATGGAGAAGTATGTTACTATTTTCTGTCATTCTTGAAATACAAAAACCAAAACTCATTCAAAATTATATGCGCTTTGTTGACAGCTCGCAGTGGAATTGTTGTTTAAAGAAGATACCAGAATGCTATTTTAGCCATCCATAACTAAGTTGAACTTGTAGAATATGTAAAACATTCTCTATTTAAACCCCTTGTAGGAGATTGAGACTGTGTTTAAGATATTGTCTCTGACCAATTTTGTTACTGTAGTATCATGGAAACATTTAAAGGTTCCAAGGGTCCGTACAATTTGCCCGATGGACCACAAACAGGCTTTCTCCTTGCGTAATCACGTTGATGTGCAGCAATGTTTAAATGAATTCTGGGAAATGGGACTTCCCAGAAATTCTCTTTTGGTAATTATTAAATATGTATCTATATTATGTTTTATTGTCCATCGTACATTCTTTCAAATCAGACCTGATGTCACTACATTAGTGCCCCGAAGCGTTATATAATCGCCTCCCAGCTCCTGTACGTCGTATTCTACAATTGTGATTCAGTTTAGTCTCTGACACGAAAGTAACTTACTTTTCTTTTCTGTTAAGTCTGATTGATAATTAGAATCTTAGACTGGGGTAATCATAATGTTTGTCCACACTTATGAATCTTCGATTACTGGAATATTTAGTTATTGTCACAGACAAATGGTGTCTGTATGTGTAGAATTTATTGTCATTTTGACCACTAATCAAGACGTTAAGAACAATGTTCTCTAAACTTTTGGAAAATTTTTAGTTCATACTGTACAACATTTTATTACAATGCACATTGAGCAATAATTACATATGTTCATCATGTGCATATTCACAATATATTAGACAATAAAGTGGTAGCAAGTCTTCGCAAATTGTACAAAATTAAAAGCCTAAATACCCAAAGTTTTTTAGGATGGTTTATATCAAATAAAAGATTATATAAACATACTTTAAAGAACATTTATTATCATAACTCAAGATAAATACAGGTGTTTTGCGCTTTAGCAAATTTATCTGCGATAAACATTATGACAAATATGAGCAATAGCCGTATCAGCCCTATTGTCACATAACCTCTGTTAATACCGTCCCGTAGAAATCGCATATCAGCTCGTCTGCCGTAGCGGAAAACACACTTCACAGGTATCCGAATTGTAACCCTCGCTTTCAAGTCTCTACATATACACTAACATCAAGTCTTACTTCTTCATCAAAAGTATCCTCATTTAAAAGTATTGTTTTTCAAAGCCCTGCATGAGACTTACCTTTGATATTGTTAAATAATCTTAAGTACTGTACATAACATACCTCACCCACCCTTCCATACACTAACCCCTCGAGTAATAAGTTCACAGGCCCCCTTCCGAACCAATACTCAAGCCCTCGGTTGCTGATTAAATTGCGGCGTGACAACGCTCCACATTGGTCCTCGCTGAATACAGGGTGGACAACATACATTTCTCATGATGAACACAGGCTTGGTTTTTCGGGATCGCATGAATAATTAGACTATTCCAAAAAATTAATGTATATGGAAAACTATCAATAGTACTGTTAATTATTCAATCATATTCTCTATTACTATACTGAGCCTATCTATTTTTTTTAAAATTGTAGCACAATGTCGATTGACAAATTCTGAATATTATAATTCTTAATTAATGCGAACACGATTTGTCAGTCTTAATGATAGCTCTTACTGAAAAATATTGTCTTGGTACTTTTAATAAAGATCATCTTCTTTACCTAAGTATTAATCTGAAAATTGTCAACATTACCTGTTGTTACGATATTATTACAAGTTTGTGAGTGTTTTGCGTGCTTTGATAGATCATGTATACAAACATTGTCATATTAATGGCATACCATGATATAGATTTCTCTATAATATATTAATATGGAAGAGACCGGCGTGTCTTCATCATCTAAAGAATTTGATATAATAACCCATTCCAACACCTTTTCATAGCAGCTAGCTATAGATATTTTGCTAACTGATTATATTCAGCCATAATTCATAATAATTAAGCAAGAGCAATACTAGAGTCCAAATTGAAACTAATGCTATCTATAAGACCTTCCAGCTATAATACAAGGAAGTTTAGTTGAGGTACTACAGAGCTAATAGATTAATAACAATATGTTACCCATATCTAGCACTAAATATTTGAGTGTCAAATATACCGTCATACGAAAGTCACCTTTTTTGGGTACATTAGCTCATCTACGACTCTGAATCTTTATAATCACGCTTACATAGTAACCATAGAGGCAGGGGGTTCTTTGCCTCCCGAAATAACCTAGCACATTTCCGCTTTATTTGGGTATTTTGCCATGATTTCCACAATGACTAACCACTTACGTTAATCGTATCATGGATTTTATGTGATAGATTTACTCGATGTGTATCAGGTGAGAACTAAATCGCACGTTGTACTTTCACGATAAGTGGACGTAAGAAGAGCGTGGAAGCGGAGGCTATGCAATTTTTTGGAGCTAAGGCCACGAAGTGACACCCAAGTTCCTACTCGGAGAATTCTCTACTAAGTTAGTTCAGAAGAGTGAGTTGACTAGAGTATGGTACGTGCGAGATTCAAAAGGATGTAAAGTGAGCTCTGCGAATTACATAGATTAAAACCAACTATGAGTGTTGCAATGAGATAGGTCCTGAGCTATTAATCACTTACCGTCTATTAAAATTGTCCGAAATCGAGACTAATTTACTACACTCCTTGCACTATATTCATTAACAAAAGCGGTATTCTTTTGATCGCGTCTCCTTATTACTAATCACGATTTAATAGCGACTTCTGTCTCATTTTATTTACCTAGAACTTCCATCCTAATACATTCTATTGAGGATTTTTGTATATTAAAGCTCTGCTGCAGGTACATATTATCTCAAAAGTGAAGTCCACATTGGAGTGATGCATATTCAAAAGAGGAAGTGATGTCATATTTTTTAAGAAGTTAGGGACCCCCTGTGTCAAAATATATCGGCGTATTTAATGCTACCGCCCGGCAGATGCCTAATTTTTTAAGCTACCTGACCGAAGGCTCAGTGAGCTATTCTCTTCCTGATCAAAATTGTTGTCCCTCCTTTCGTCTTTCGTCATCAACTGGCGATCTAGTTCGTACTTTTCACCATTTCAACTTCTTTCAAAGACCGCGCGGGCCTAAATATCCAAACCAAACTGGTAACATCAATCTCTTGCTAATAGGGCTACAGTCGTTCAATCCGTGAAGGATCGGCCTTTAGAATCACTTCAATCAATCAAGTTGCAGATAGATTGCTACTGTAGAAAATGCACAATAATTAGCCGTGCCAATGAGAAAATTCTAAACTCTATCTACAAGATGACCATCATATGAACCAGAAAAGCTCGACAAATTTTTATTCATGAGAGCACTGTAATCTTCTTGCCCACGAAAAAGGGTACTCGCTCATATAGATTGGAAGATTCAAAGTTTGTTCTAACATTATCACTCAGACCGTTATCGGGGATAATGATCTGCACTTTATGTGGACCAGAACCAACATATGGAGATACTAATAGTCTTTACATGCCAGATTTATAATTATGAGTACAAACATAT
>CAJDSM010102486.1:86-14514 GCA_903981925.1 Ostrea lurida
AACTAAGCTTGTCACACAGACTCAACACACAAAATGGCAGATAATCTTGACACCTAGAATTTTCACAGTGACCATCAAAGATAATTAATTCTTCAGTAGAGAATATAGACCTGTACCTGAAGCACTCTAATAGTATTGTGTTAGAGAGAATAACCCAAGTACTATGCACAAAATGATGGTCTAGGACAAACCCAGAATATCAAACAAGACACGCAGTATTTTGACCAATGACGACTTGGTCCTAACCTTGCCGTTTCAACATATTTGTAAAGCAAGAATTTTCTAACAAGCTCGTACTAAATCAGCTTGCATTAACCAATCAACCTTGTGTCCGTGCAAATTTTCTGTGCACACCGAATCTAAGACAAATAACTTATGTCATAATCTGAATAGATCCCTATGCCATCTGACTTTCATACTCATCTACGCCAATGAGATCCAGAGCTTCAACCCTCTTCGCGCGCAAATATCTGTTCATACTATATCTAGCCAGAACACATTTATTCAAGCTTTCGGTCCGCGATTCTGTGCACAAGTACTTTTGTATCTACAATCAAAATACACGAAGTCTGCCTAATAGCCAATTGCACTATATGGCAAAGCTAACAATATATTTTTATAATTCTATAATCACGTATATATCTAAGATACGTTATAACAGAAAACAATCATCATGTGTACAAGTTAGGTCATAGAACATTTTTAGAAGTCACGATGATAGTGTACGCTGATGGAATAAGTATAAACAAACATATAAAACTTAGACCACAGCGAAAAATATTGAGATACCACATTCTCTTACCAATTTGAAACGGTTACCAAGTTGATCATTTTTTTCATTTATTTTTATTCCTTATAACGTTATGGAGGTTGAGTTTAACTAATTTGTGAAATACAACATAATTTCTTTGTAAACGCTTACGTTGTAATATGATAGTACTGTATCAAACCTTTGATCGAAAACATATGGTTTATCAGATGAATATGTGCAACACAAGTTCTATAAGGTATTGCCATGCAGAGGATTGTGTCATAACTCCACGAAGTTTGGGGGATCGGGCAGAGCCACCCCTAATTCTTGGACGAAAACGATCCTATAAGAGCGAGAGCAGTTGTAGAAGGAACAGTACCCTCTGAAAATTTATCTTTCTTCTGATACAGCTCCTAAAGCGAAATCCAAAGCATTCATCTATTCAATGAATCGAGTGCTCACAAATGAACTATACCTGCTGCCAGAAGCACTCGTAACTATCGTTAACTCATTACCGATATAACCTTTATATTGTAACGCAACCACATCAAATACTATCAAAACGGACTAGGCACCGACTCTCACTGCCAATCTACAATACTCTACATATCACATTCATAACACGCATCTATCACTACAAAGACTCTGTGAAAAATGACCTTTATAGAAAACGAATATGATAAGTTCTGTACGAGAGCAACCGTCGTCAATCGCGATATTTCTCCTGTCTTTCTGTTGCGAGACTGTATATCTATTAGATCAACCCAGAACTAACTTGCGTGCTCGACGCTCACCTCCTGAAACTCACATGAAACCTGAGAACACATAGGCCTAAACTTATTCGAGCTGTATTCGTTCTAGTATTGTCTCTCACTGCTACCCGTCTTTGAATGTAATCCCGACAATCACCAAGCGTCGCTCTTTGCGAGAAATGGAGGTCGCACTTACAAACGCGAGGTCCACCTGTGCCCCATCCCGATTATGATCGCAATGTGCAACTCGCATAGATTATAAGAGCGAAGGACCCAACCTCCACCCCTACACCTAAAAAAAGTACCATGAGTTGCCTCTAGCAGGGTAAATTTGCAACCATAAAACGTCTTGCACTCGTTGACACAAGGGACCGTAATCGTCTGCAATATCGAATGAAATATCTCCTCATCGGATCACGGCTGGGAGGACCAACAAATTAAATAATAAACCCCACAATATCATACTCAGTTCGGTTTATATTGTTTCGACTGCATTCTTCTACACGATAAATATTGTGCACGTCGACAAAATTCTATTGGCCGCGTGGGAAGTAGCGCGCGCCTAGCAAAATAATTAATTGAACGTCTCCGTCTTCGGCAATTATTCGTTGGTCGCGCATTAAGTGGTGTGAAGCACGCAAGGAGGGGCAATATCGGTGTTTTTTCCGTTCACGGGAGGCCCGTGCGTGGGGACGAGGGACTGGCCACCCCAACAAATCCCCACGCCCTTCATTCATCCCCGCTCTCACCTCACCTCGCTACCGCCCACACTCTCGACTTCCACATGCTCGTATACATACTAACCTCCTGCTCTCTAGTCCTAGCACGGCGTCGTACACACTCTCGAGTTCCGCATAACCTCAATACTCTAACCCCAGCCGGAGTAGCTTGACCGCACAGGGTAACATGGGGGGGGACACTCCGATATATACCCATTTAGATATCAGCACACCACATACGCAGGACAACTCGAACCGTCAACAGACAAGCGTGTCTGGACACGATAAAAGCTCATCCCTCCCGCCCCCTCCGATCTCATGCATCTTTATGAAGACGAAATATATCGTTGAAGTCTGCTGTATTGAGTAGTGTCATCAACGCAGATGAGAGAGAGATTGAAAGCCTCCATCATAGTAGTACACACCAATATACCTGCACCTATATTTTGTTTAGCGAGTTGGATACAGTACTCTTAGATCAGAGTTCCGGTTAGAACAGATAAGGTAGATCTCCAGTTCCTTGCGGAGAATAGTACAAGATGAGGAGAATATAAATGTTTAAATACTTGATGGGCATTCTTACGACTGGGATATAAGCCTAAAAACGAAGAACACTAAATCAATCCAATCATTATCCTTAGATCATCTAGTTCGGACTTAATGCCACATCCGTCTTGCACACCTGTCTTCAACTCGTTATATTAGTATCTTTAGAGCTTGATGATTGTACAACACATTCCAACCAAACATCTCTCCCGCCCGAACTCTCTCCGCTAGCTTCCGCTTCGGTCCCTCAAGTACGCCACTCCAGACCGATCGTCGCTCTGAGATAAACCTGTCCCCGATATGACCTTTTGAGAACGGTCAATTACTGCGGGTAAATCTCAGTGAATATTTACAAAAAAATTCCAGTTTAAGTACTTTGCTCAAACATAGAGAGAATAAGCATGTAATATGAGACGTAATTGTATCAGAATATAGACTAGAGCAAGAGGAGATGGAGGTTATAGCCGAGTTGATTTTAAACTGATATGAGATAGCTACTAGGGTGTGCTTTATGGAAAACCGAATTTATCTTAATCACCCATTTTTTACTCTACACTCATGTACCCTAATAAATTGATGACTTAGGTCTAACTTCGATAAGTCTTATAACTTGAAATGAGAGAGAGAAAGGGGGGGGGGTGGGGCGGGAGGCGGAGGTTGGATGGCCTCATGAGTGCCAGTAAACAGGCCATGATGGAGTTTTAGTTTTCAGTATCAGCCCACAGGGTAGGTAATCTTGTGCCCTGAGCGAAATCTGAGCAGGCCGCGCGTGGAACGAAATGTGGAACTGAATCAGGAGTGACAGAGAATTCCCAAATAAATCGACTGATCGATTTAGAGTAGGGAAGTTAGTGATGAGGAGAAGTGAGAACTGAGTGACAAAGTTCTTCAGAACTTTGAAAAACAATAAAGTATATGTGATTGAGAGTTAAGAAATTGGTGGTTGAGGTGGGATCGAGAAAGAGGCGCGAGGGGGTGCGTTTTTGAAAAGAGCCGGTGAAGGGAGATGGAGGTAAGTAAAATCCATTATCCGTTCAACTAAGCTAATTCTAGTATTGCTTGAAAAGTAGCAGAAATGTAAAAACCCAGTCCTTAATAATCGCTAAAGTATCCATACAACTTGATTAAAAAATTCAAAAAAAAGTCACTTCTCCACTGATATTAACACATCACCTCAACATCCATCTCACACTTATACTCCCAGCATTCCACATCCTCCAGACATTCCCAGAAGATTTGACTGATTGATTTTTTTCTGTTTTACCCCCTAACTCCACTCGAAACTAATTCTCACTGCCAGAGTGAAAAGGGCTGCAAAAGGTACGCCTATTTTCGGTCATTCAGGGCTTTGAACAGGAAGGAACTCTTCTTTTACTGTGGCACACCTGCTGTGAAACAGAACACCAGCCGACTCGCGTTACCATTCGTCCGCGGCGTCCTCATCCGAGAATGACCACCCCAATTATAAGAGCTTGACTTATCGCATTAATAGTCGCCTCCATTACACACGAAGAGGAATCCCGCCGCGTCTTGGTATGATCCTATGTCTCACTACGCCGGACTCGCCTCACAAGTATTGTCGCTATTTACGGCGGTTGGGCTCATCATCATTAAGTTGCTTGAGACATGAAACACCAGAAATCCAACTGTGCAATCAATCGGATACATAATCACCACTACCAATGTCTCGACCTCTTTACCATACATTAAAACCCGTTTACACAGTCCAGCATGGCGGATTGAATCTTATTCATTGGTGTAATGTTTTGTATATGACACCCCGAATCTACGATTCGGGGGATATATATTTGTGGGTTCTGCTCCATTAGAGTCTGATTTTTGTCTGCATAAGAGATCTGTAGTATACATGTTTGAGGCTGCATAACTTTGAAATTGCCGCCAATCCTGCTTGCGCCCCTGCCCCCCCCCCCTTCATACTGTACACCCATGTTTGTCCTTATGACAAGTCCCTTTCTGACTGGGCCTTTCCGTCCAAATCTGATATAGCTTTGATAGCGGATGACCGCTCACACCTGACCTTTCGACCTTAATTTGACCTACATTTCATAAACACCTGGTTTATTATATACACATTGCCCATAAATTAGTCCGTAATTGAAAATTGGTGTAAGAAATATGAATCGCGGGAGGAACGTGAATCTAGATTACATATATACCACACAATTACGCATGTGTGGTTTCAAACGTTCTAAAGACACAAAATATATCCATTTCTACTTCCGTGTGTCTATCTATACTTAAATACTTTTCTGTTGACCTCTTGACCCCTTTGTAAAAACGTTTGCGCAAACAATCTTCTTTTAAAACAAAATCACTATGTAGTGAACATTTTGGCTATATTTCTTATATTGCGCTATCAATAACATGAGCAACAGATAATTTCATTGTGCACAGGAATAGCAATGATATGATTATCAAATAGGTTATCATAACACCTGATCAGATAAGTAAAAATTGTACAACTCAATTCACCTGGAATAATATCAATACCTCTTTTGCCAAACTGCACTTCGACTAGGCAATTTGTGGATATAGTGAGAGGCAATCTCGTGCTCTACCATTAAAACACATCCTTGTATCTGTGCTCATTCATTTTATTATTTACTTGAGCGAGCATGAATAAGTCACTAAGCTATAATATGTAGAGATTTAAGCTTTTATACTGCGAGAGCTCTAGAGAAAATAGATGCAAATGAATTCTTGCACTTATAGTATCGTTCCTACCTTATGCTATGAATAGGTTTATAAGTTTAACGAAATATCTATAATTTCGTTGGAGAGTAAGATCTGTTGAGCTCTAACTGCACCTGTCAAAAAAAGAATTATTTTTTCATAAGGTCTAAAGCAGTCATAAGATTATGTCCTCCGTATTACATGTGGGACCATGGGAAAAAAAATTTAACACCAAAAATCAATAAAAATCGAGAGTAAGCTCATTCATTGTGTAGCGTATACATTGAGAAGACTTTCACCCATTAATTGTTCAGTGAGTATTTTGTGTATATAGAATTTGTTTGCTAGTCTTTTTGTAAATTTTTGTGTTTACAAGCGCAAGTGGTTTTGTTTATTATAGAGACGCCTGAATGTAAATTAGGACCAATGATATTTGGTGTAAAGGATGATAAAATAATATCAGTCCCGGGCGGTCAAACTTATAGATGGGCGCAATCACTTAATGGATATATGGGCTAATTATTTTCACACAATTTCTATGTATATTACGTCCATACTGTGTCGCTATATAAAATTATCCAGATACGGTAACCAACATCTATGCTAATGCGCTAACACCTGTAACGAATTAGAGAATTGCTGTCAAGTGTCAATTGCTGAACATTTTGCCCTTTCACTTTTTCACTAAACACAAAACTAAAGCGTTTCAAAGAAGAAACATATCTTCAAAAGTTGTTCGTTAAATCCAAAGCAAAATGAGTTTGTACGCTCTTCTTCTAATGTTATGTTAATTTTTAAAAAATAATATGTCTTGTAAATACATAGTGTTCCTGAGAGTTATATGTCCTTTTATACACAAAGATCACAGTCCTTCTTAGAGATAGTTATACAATAAGGTAATGAAAACTCTACGAGGATACAGTTCACTATTTCATGGTGATATAAATAGACACAAACACAACGAGATAGCTCTAACTAAGTGTAGCATTCTCATTTATGAAAAATTCTTTCAGAATAGTTTCAGATGTAGTTGAATGATAAATTGTGAATTAATATAGTGAGATATGCAAGACTTACTTATAACTTAAAACTTTTATGAAAGTTATTATCTCGTTCTTTGGGTCTTAAAAGTCTAGAACGAGTTATCTGTATTAAAAATAATTGTGTCTTATATTATAAAATAGACATGTGTAAATAAGAGCAACTACACGATTGACATCTTGAAACCACACTAGGTAAAGAAGCTATAGGGTATGTTTTTGGGTGATGTAACCTAAGATTTTCGTCCAAATATTATGAAATATACATGAAATTTTAGTGGGATTTAATTCTCAAAAACAAGAGCGATGTAAGCAATTCAAATGTTAATTAGAGTCAAGTTAAGAAAATGTTTTCTTGCGGTAATTACCCTATCTGTTTTAATACAGATAACGTTCCCCTCCACGTAAAACCTAGATCAGTATGAAGGTTCAGGTAGTCGGGCGGAGATTTAGAGTGTGTTGTTCGACTAGTTTCTAGACCCGACATTAAACATATAAAACTAGGTATCAATAGTCATTCTCTATTCCGAAACTTTATACTAACTCTTAATGAGAGCCAACTATGCAATGGATTTTTATTTAGTGTATATTTTGTTCTAAGACTCGTATCTTCAAAGTTGTAAGTGAAAATGAACAGATACGTTAAACTCATCAAATGCCCATGAGATTTTGATATCAGGCTGATACCGATATGTCGTATGGCTTATATACGTGCGAATGAAATTGTTTGTGATAAAGTAGAACGATGTTTCTTAAAAGTGTACGTCACTCTTCCTTCATGAGAATCTAATTAGTTGCCATAGTGTGTGAACTAGATAACCTAGCATATGTGCACGTTAAGAATCACAATAGTTTCGTTATTTCGCAGTATTGAAGTCCAAGTTATTTAGAGAGTTCTATCTGTTTTGTATTTTGTTATAATTTTTTTTATATAAATGGCCATTTTAGGTTACAAATATAGACTAGGATAATACGTATAGACATCTTATGCAACTTTCTACCGTGAGATAAGAATCTGTATGACTAAGATTTACCTCAACAATCTTAGAGAGAGAGAAGAGAGAGAGAAGAAGAGAGAGAGAGTAGAGTAGAGAGAGAGAGAGGTGAGAGAGTAGAGAGAGGACTAATATATATATATCTATATATATTCCAAGTTTTTGGAAAAATTGTTCTAGTAGAGTATTACTTGATACCTAATAAATAAACTAATTAATATGGACATAATAGATATAAATACACTTTTATACTACGGGGAATTATTCTATTGGTTTAGTTCTTGATGTTACCACATAGATATTTATCTTGCATACAATTACGCTAAGCTAGATAAGGCGTACATTACAAACTAAGATGCTCCTTGTCAAGCTCATTCACATAGATTACACATTAACATATACTAATACCATATACATTTGATCAGTCATCCGTAAGCTGTTGAGGAGAGACAAGTTACCACGATTCAGGGTCTCCTGGAGAAACTGTTGAATCACTACAGAGTGACATGGTTCCAATTGTATAGACAGTCACTTGGACTTTTAGTATTAGAGGATTGTGGATTCATATATTTTATCCGCAATTAGAATCCGACGTGGAATAATAACACTTGGCAAATGATAGAAAATATAAAATTCACATTCCACTTTAAAACCGGGGAAAACACAAAAAATTATTCATGGTGATCATGAACACAACCGCATGATAGATTATATAACTGCAATGGAAGGAACGCTCTAATAAAGCAATATCTTTATATCGATCTAGATTGCCTAAATAATTAACCATTCTTTATTCACTAAATGTTCCTTTAAGAAATGCGGCTTCGTACAATCTAGTTAAAAATTATAGCCTATTTAAGAAAACATATTGTAAATTAAAATAGTGCTCATTAACCTTTCTCGCCAATCACACCGCATCCTCTAGAAACAAGATCCACGCTGGATATCTGATGCCTAGTCGACTAGTTATTCGTATCTGTTCTAACTCCTTGAAATACTATCAGTTCTCATATAATAATAATAGTAGTCAAATCTCTGCCTCATTAATTACTCTCATGCTCAAAGATGATATGGCGTTAAATTACAAATAATCCATTACTGTGAATAGTTGACAGAGAGACGGGCACGGAATGGAAATAAAATAGAGAGAGTTGAACTATATTTTCAGTGCAAGAATATGTACGCTCTCTATCAGTAGGTAGTAATAAGCAGATCTGGGTACACAAACCTGTACAAGATCACGGAGATACGGCGAAGGGACAGAATCTTAAATCTGTGGAGACTATTGTCGCCATTTTGTTAGACTTAAGTCTAAGCTATTAGAGCGCAATAACCGAATAACCTATGTGTCGGAGTTGAGGGGTGAGCAAGAACCAATATTGTAAGATGAACACAATTTTATGTGACCACTTGACAGATATTTAGAAAGAAGTCGTATGTAAGTCTTTTCTCTAAAAATAAAGGAGCACTAGTGAAATGGGAGCGTTAATATATCCCTATTGATGATAGATTTAATGATATCTATAAAATAGATCAGACTATTGTACATCGCCAATTAATAGATTATGGAATAATCACTCATCAATTACATGTCGATTATACAATAAATCCGGCTACAGACTACAGTACGTACATTACTAGAAAATTGAATCGAAGCGATATTGTTCAGAAATTGCCGTGACGCAACTAAGAATTTGTACAAGTCGAATTAACAACTATATTTCATCTTAATCTGACTGACTGATGAGTTTTGCTAGAGAGAGATTCTGTAGCGTGTTATATTGAGAGACAAGTATATGTCTTATCTATTCGCGTATAACGAAGGTTATAATATATCAAATTACTGAATATAAAGTATACCATATTCCATTATTAAAATTAGTCGTGGAGGAGATTCTTCGAGAATATATCATATCATCACATAGTCTGCAATAAATTGGCTTCTCTTTTAATAGAAAATACACCATTGATCATTATATCCGCAATACCCTTTGTCCACCAAGTAACTATCACAAGCCTGCGTAGTTTGAGCAACAAACTACTTCAAAGTCAATCGACAAACAGACAAGAATGTAATGGCGATACAGTCTATTTATTCATTTTATCTATATTTAGGAATGATAAACTCTATAAATGGTCGCTATAACTGTTATAACTCTCTATACACACGGAAGCTCTCTATCTATAACCCGTTTACATGTACTGCAATTATCTGAATTGTGTAACGAGTTGTTAGAACTTCAAACTTGGGAGAAATGCCAATTTTGAGGCTATAATATACAGTATTTGAGGACTAAAGTTTGATCAAGAATAGAGATCACGTGCATAAAGACTGGAGATTAATAACAGTATGGTATAAATAGTCGCTCTTAGAATATAGTTAAAATAGATTATCGAGTAATCAAACACTAACGAGTAACCATATCGAATTTAACAGTAACTAAGAGCTGGTATTTTAAAATGATGCAGAGTCAAAACTAGTCATACGACATGCACAGTCTCACACATAACTTTGCGTATGATATATAATGAGCAATATTATGCTATAAGCACATAAGCGAGCTTTGTTATATCTTGCTGCGAGCTTTTATTCCACAGTATCTGAGCGATACTTATTGCCGCAGAAGTTATAGAATCACAAAACAATACAATAGGAAAAATATAATTGCGATCACATTGATCGCAGCTTATAATATGGTTTATGTAGATGTGCGTTGAGTTATACTATAAGTTATGGTGCCTAGTCCAGCTAATTGTTAATACGAGAGTAGTTACTGGTATCTAGAAATAGACACAAGCGATGTTAAAAACGAATACCACTAATCAAAACTAATCCACTCTCACAAATAATCGGGCTGTATCATCTATTATTAATATATTTTCAATCCCAAAGCCGATTATAAGTTGTTGAGGAGGCGTAAAAAGCATGGAAATTTACACACCAAATATAACCTCCACATTGAAGCAATAGAGAGAGCTGAGTCGAGAATACAAGAATTCACTCACTTTATTAGCCTTACTATTACATAATAGTGAGCAACAATTTGGGAACTAACAATGAGTGCCTTATTTTTAACCGATATTAACTGTGTATACATGAATTGAGTTCATCATCATATTATGAGTTGGCATATTTATACTCAAGGAATATATCAAAGATATTACCTTGAGCACATAAGTTAATCTTTGTTTGGCTATAAAACCAGTGGGATAATTATATGCCAAAAAAATACACTATCTGCGCGACAGTATTCAAATGGCACAAATATATCGAATTCACTCTCCTACTGCTTTATTTTATACATAATAGGGGTATATCAACACTCTGAATTGTCAATCAAATCAATATTTAGATGTAGTATATACAAGACTCAATTACGACTAATTCTAAACTAACAGCAATACGTATAAAACGCTGAAAGTCTAAGAAAAACCGAACACTCTATCAAGGAAGGGAAGAAAAAAAAGCTGTCATCTCCACAATAATTTTACCCTAGAAAGTGTAAACTGTATAATGGCTTTGTATATGTGCCATGTAGATATATTATCATATTTGAGTTAAATATACTTACAAAAGTTGTCAAAATTCAAAAAACTACTTCAAATTAACGTAAAAGAGGATAGAGCGAATTATATCATAACAGATATGCGTATACTAATATGTACATATAGCAGCAAAGTCGGTGTCTGAATGAAGCTTCTTCTATTTTAACCTAGCACGTAACTTGTAACTTTTTTTTATAGAGTTTTCTAAATATATTGTGTAGCTATTATAGTTATGTACTATAAAATGTCACAGACTTCTCATTCTATATAGCTTGTACATAACTTTGTAGGAAAGGAGACATGTTATCATTGTTAAGCTTATAAGATACAGTAAGTTAGTGTACACATATTAAAATATTAATATTATTTTGCGTCAAAACATCAGTTATATTTAAATCAGGTAAGTTAATTATAATATGCTATACGTAATAAAAAATTATTAATTGTAGACACATATAGATCAATGCTGACTAGTAGGCTACACTATCAATTGTATCAAACTATTATGTCATATACACTTTTAGTTAGTAAGTTGTAGATACATCTGCGTGTCAATCGTAGGAGCTATCAAAATACAATAAACTTAGTTTTGACAGAGTAAAAATTAGTCTTCTGTAAAAATATCATTTTGTTTGTTCTATAGTCACCTGAATGATCGTCGTATTCATACAGTACGATATATAACTGGTATTTCGTTGCAAATGAATTGGCTCACATAATATAATTCCAGCAAAATCATCTTCTCACGTTCCGGTGACTATCAGCACATTTGGAGCATCTACACTAGGCCCATTATATTACCGGTATCAGTGGCTTAGAATCGTTTGGGATGTCACAACTAATGGAATAATTATGAACGTGTCAAGTCTTAACATTGATGATGAAGTATAAGAGTAGAAGTGCTACCACCATGGGCGGCGCAGCGCGCGCGCAATTGTCATTACTTGTCGAGTGAGAAAAACATTCTGAAATCTCGAGATAGCCTACCCCATCCCACTTCGACGAGGGATTTGTCCTGTCCACCCATATACAAACGGATGCCGTTGGACATATCGAAGAGCTCCATATATCAAACTTATCCTATGCAAGTGCCTGAATTACCCGAGTCTGGCATTTGGAGAGAGAGCGGTAATCGTTTTTAATCTATTGCCAGAATGGATATTTCATTGGTTTGTGATGTATTTGTTGAGAAGAAAAAATATCTCACCATCGGAAGATATGTCATAAGTAGTCTCTTTATCTGCAAGTATGCTCCACACAAATAACACATATATCTTCCTCCCAGCTTTGATTATGTCTTCTCTTACTTGCACTTGTGCTGACATATTATTAATCTAATTAAAGTAAATTTATAAAGGACTTTCTTGAGTGCCCGCCTTACTAATCCAAACATCGGATTTGTATCACAGCCTGTGACAGCGTGATGAATGGAATTATCTCACAAACATTTTGTCCGAGCATAAGTTGTGTTTTTCGATGTCCCATACCCTAGGTTTCCTTTCTTGTGTGATACATGATTGTCTGATCGGAAGATATGCGTGTGTCCATCTATATTCATGTGGTGGAGTCAAACAAGACTAAAATACCGTGTCTTCTCCTTATGAACAACAAAACATTTCTGTCATTGCTCCTACTGACAGCTGCTGACAATAAACTCAACAAATCTGCATCATCATCTGCCTGCAGTACCTCTATATCCCATGCGCTGTGTAAGTAAGGAGATAAAGTGTTGTTTGTTTATAGTGTTTGAAAGAAATAACTCTTTTTTAGTCTTGCAAGGCGTATTTTCGTTGAAGTTAATTTCGGTATTTTGATATCCTCATGTGAACGACATCTTTCGTTGTAGCAGTAGTGGGATAACTGTCAAACACAACTAACTTACATAACTTTTCTCCACATGATCGATAGAGATGTCACAAAGTCTACCAAATGTCAATCCAAGAACCCAAGGTATTCTCTTATAGCCCTATATTGGCATATTTTGATGCTCAAAAGATCACCACCTTGCAATGTGATGCATCCACAAACAGCCTCGGTGCCACTCTTATGCAAAAGGGGAAGTTCATTGCCTTCGCTTCAAAAAGCCTGACTCCAAGCGAGGTTCAATATGCTCAGATAGAAAAGAAGATGTTCGCTATCTTCTTTGGATGTAAAAGGTTTCATCAATACCTTTACGGTCGTAAGGTCAAGGTTCCCATTTTCAAGAAGCTCTGTCAACAGCTCCACCTAGGTTGCAGAGAATGCTGCTCCAGTTACAGAGTTATGACCTTGACGTGGTATACGTACCAGGGAAACACTCTCGCGTAACTTTGTTTCTGACACATACCCAAGTCTTACCAAAGACCTAGATGCACAGGTACACTCAGTACTTGCAAATCTACCCATTAGCAACAGGAAGCTTTTGGAAGTTAGGAGAAAAACAGAAACTGACAAGCAATTTCAGCTCCTGAAGCATGTAGTTACATACAATCTTAAATAGTTAGCCTGAGTGCCGCAAAGATTGCCCACCTCAAATCCCAGAGTTCTGGAATATCTAGTATGTTACTATGTTATCCCTTTGTATTCAAAAGGAGGGGGATATATGTAATGTTATTAGAGTAATACGTGTACGACTTAATAAATAGGTATATATGAATTTGATGTTATAAAAAAAGTACCATCCTCTCCCGCCTTATTTCAGATGAAATCCCACCTTGTGTTTCTAACAGATGATAAGTGTCCACTATCTGTACCATAAGTTATGTTTAAATACAGACACAGACGTTGGCAGTGCTAGATATTTTGAACCAATTACAACGAAAATCCCTCCAAAGTGTACATGTTCCTCTCCTCATGTTAATTATGGTCCCGCTGGTCATGATTTTACTGGGGATGATAAATACTAGTCCAAAATGAGGAATCTTATGGTCGCTTATGTTCAAAAGGTCCTAAATTCCGAGAACCTCGCTCATTAAATGGCGACAATAATTTTCAAATGAATATGACATGAGTTCTGTGGGAAGAATACCGCCACACACGTTGGACCAAAATCTGTAGGGCAGAGAGAGTTTTTGACACTGTGTGTCTGAAATGCTGATCAATAGTATATCGGAGTAACTTATTAAAATCCCGGTAGTAAACCGATGTAGGTCGGGGAAAATGTGTACTATTTATCCTGTCTGAGGTCTTTAAAGGAAGGCCATAAGATGAAGTAATAAGTTAACAGTAGACCTACAGTAAAGACGTTGTACTCCGTTCCAGGCCTGAATAAGCAGTAACAACGATGTACTATGTCATTGGTATAAAGTCACTAATTATACTTTTAAAGAACCTAGAAGTTTACTTCAACATTTGGGAATCCTACTTAATTATACATCAAGCAATCTGACTAAAGATGAAATTCTTC
>CAJDSM010102495.1:0-14231 GCA_903981925.1 Ostrea lurida
AATCTCGTAAGAATTTTTGTGAAACCGAGGACTGTTGTATTAATGTGCATGTCGTTTATATATATATAGTAATCTAAGGAGAGGAGCCAGTTAGTTGTAAGAACCTGCCTCTAGTCCACTTGATTATTCAAAAGAATATGTTCAAAACACCAAAATTTGTAAAATAAGTGTGATATTGTGAATAAATTGACATTTTAATTATCTACATTTACTTTCAATTGATGTTGAAATCGACGTAATGAAAACCTATTTCATTAAGTCGATTGATTACAGTAATGAGACGATGTCGACCCAAAAATTACTTTGAGTATAGAATTGGCATCTACTCGACATTTTGTTGGCGACCAGTGACAAATCCCACCTTTCAAAGGTCGTATTAAACAGGGCGATAATCATTTTATTGACTAAATGGTTTGGCGATTAGCTACAAGTCATTGTGTTTATACATGTATATGTACAACTAAGACGAGAAAAATAAGTCGTTCAACGCATCAAGATAAAGACTTATTAAGTTTGAAAAGTTGTTAAATTTTTCAAATTGATAATATATCGATTTAAACAACAGAAAGGTGCTCCGTAAAAACATGTTTACGATCAAAGAACAATATATCAATTGGCGAATCAAACATTATGTCAAACGTAATCATAGTCCAAATAATATATACAAAGTCGAGTGTAGGGACACACGGACCTCCAACAAAAGCGAATGCAGAATCAGAAGCCAATGAGGATTAAGAATCCTCTGCTGACCGGTCACACCCACCGCAAGCCCTATGTCGAAACAAAGTCAACGGGATTACCAGTTGTCATATCCAGTAGGAAAAAGACAACCTAACAAAGGGTATGAAACAAATCAGTCACATGTGACTTAGATGATAATTAGTAACGCAAACAAGGTCGATATAGGAATTAGAATTTGCGATATGGTATTTTAAACGAGGATTCTTATAACGTTAATTCCGGCCAGCATCAACTTGTTTGTTTACGAAGTTGGCACTCGCCTATTTTAAAAAGTCCTTGCATAAAATAACAAAGCAAACAATGTGTTAAATGCAATCATAGTCCAAGAAAAAAAAATATACATATCAAATCGAGTGTAGGACAGCACGGACCTCCGACAAAAGCGAAGGCAGGATCAGGTGCCATTGAGAAATAAGCATCATGGCATGCTCTTGCGTATCGATTCAACTGGGAGACATGCATACCATAAGCAGGTGATAGTGGTACATTACTACATAGAAAAGGAATGTTGACAAATGCAAAGCTAAAGTCATCACGCTCATCATAAAAAATCCAAATATGAAGCAGATATATCAAATTTTGTGGTGTCATTTATTTTGAGTTCGTTGGGCTATATGAAATGGATATAAGTAAGAAAAGTATGATTGTTAATTGATAAGACATCATCTATGTATCTATAGGTTGAATGACACGACATTTTTTGTTTTTATCCCGTAACAGTTTTTGAACAAATTCTACTTCGTGAAAATAAGTATGCCAATAAGGGGGCACAATTAGTGCCCAGGAGAATACTATCAATTATTTGGAAGAAATGGAAGATATGCTCCTAACGCCTTTCAGTAATGTCCTTTAGTCGTCATGTTGAAAATCTCTTCAATTAAACAACTTTTTAAACTTTTTTACACAGAACAACACTTTTCTCGTTTTGATTGTATTCAGTTCAACATGATGACGTGTTGCTAATAAACAAAAATCAAGTCAAGAAAATCAATGACATCTTAGTTTTTATACGACTTCTGAAAGACGATATGAGCCGTAAGTCGTCGGAAAGTTATCACGTAGATGCCAATTTCAGGCTAAAAATAAACATTTTTAATGATATCTTCTAATACATGGCTCTAGTAAATCATCTACACTCCCCCCAATTACAGCTACAGTAAACATATCTACATTCTACTAATTACAAGTTTACTAAATACATCCTTATTCTCCTAATTGCAGCTGTGTAACAAAACACATCCTTGAAATTTAGACTTATTTATTTTTCTTTAAAATTCTTTATCTATTGTCTTCGGCTTTCCGAACTTCAAGCATCACTGATGAGAAATCATTTTTCGAAATGTGTCACATACGGTATGCCAAAATCAGTATCACATATTTTCATCGTAATTATCTAGTATACACTGGTTATAGATAGGGTATCTGAAGTGTATCATATATAATGGAAAGAAATTCATATATCACTGATTATGTATGAAATATGGCTATAAAATGCTTTATCTAGTTAAGTGGGTGTTTAGGTGACTTTACACACTTTTCTTTCAAATAATATTCGATATATACCACCACCATCTTAATAAAAAAAAAATACTTATAACATTAACATGACTATATCGATTAGAAGCAAAACAAATCTCGTAGAAAATCCCAACGAATCACATATGTTGTTTTAATTGACACACTTTTGTTTGTTTGACGTATATACCTTGGGTTGTATCGCTGCGAAATTCATAGTGAATGCAGATAAGGTATCTTCAAATAAGTCAATAGCACCCGTTCTATAAATAAAGTCATGCACTTATACCACTGTGTCAGTGTGTTACTGATACAAGAACAGTTGGTCATGATCGCATGTTGAATATTCAACGCACTTCATCTATTCAATATTGTCGTTTAAAATACAAATCATGTCTAATTAAGTCGAGAAGTCAATGTAAACAATTATGTTTACAATAGCGTTAGATTTTCATGACTACAAATCAGAATCACACATTTTAGAATTGCCCTATGAAATCAACAATCAGAATAACATAGCAATGGTCTTTCAAATATCAGAATAACACAATTATCAGAATAACATATTCATTACCTATCAACGAGATATTTTCACACGTTTAATTTCATTTCCGAGTGAAATATTTTCTAGTTGCTAAAAATCTCCTAATTTAAAGACGTACCACAGTTTGTCAGTAACAAATCTTATCTTATAATCCAGAGACACCCTGTAATAGGTAAATTATGGGGACACCCTGTAATAGGTAGATTATGGGGAGACCCTGTAGTAGGTACGTTATGGGGACACCCTGTAATAGGTAGATTGTTGGGGGACACCCTGTAGATAGGTTAATTTATGGGGAATCCTGTAGTGAGGTAGATTATGGGACACCCCTGTAATAGGTACATTATGGGGAAACCCTGTAGTAGGTAGATTAGGGACAAGTACATACTGTAACGCATATCTCTTTAACTTTCATTTATATAATAGATTGCAAAGATCTACGCTAATTACACCTTCTAAAACCATGGTGTATGGAACAATCTTACGTATGGAACTATATATGATATCTAAATTACATTCAATTTCAAGGGATTTGTTGATAAATAAATTCTGTGTGGTTACGGCAATGATGACGATAATAAATCGCTTTCACTTTTATTTGAAAACTCTCGGTAATGTTTTTACTTTTAAAGGTGAACTATAAATACACTTTCAGCATTTTATTTAACACGATGTTATGGGGTTAATAGGGCTGTGTGTCACTATGTCATGAAACCTACTTTTAAAAATTACGAAATGTACGTGTATGACAGATTGCTTCCTGGTGACGGATGTCGTTCAGTTCAATACATATATCTTATTCAAAAGCAGTTCAAGGTTAACTGTCTGCTCGATCGAGTCTTTCACAAAATGTTAACAAAACATGTTTTGTTACCTTTATATCCATATTTTAGTTTGCTATCATGTTTACCGCAAATATATATGTTATTCAGCTACACTTTGATAAAGGATATGAACTTTATCAGTGAAATACAGACAATTTCCTTCTAACCATAGTATATGATGTTATAATATGTACAGTTGATGTGGTGTAGCTTAACTGATTAAACAAGTACTTATAATTTTCCGTTCAAAATAGTAGCTATGTTAAAAGATTTCAAAGAGCAACGATAATATTGATATTTTACATGCTTCTTTTTCCCAAAATGTATCTCTCTCTCTTAGAAGAATGGCAATGATATCCTTCATTACTTGTATCCATTTTATTGGGATTCAGGGAACTGATGATTCTGTTTACCTATCAAACTGCAATATTTTTTTTCAATACTAACTTGCATTATAATTTTATTAACACTGCAAATATCATCTGATTTTGAGCACTAACACGAATCTAAAAGGATCGTTGAACATTTCCTTATATAAGTATTATGTTGAGAAATGAAAAAAGGAATCATGGTAGAAAAATCAGGAATTACACCATTAAAACATTATCTTATTCTACACGCCTTTGTTTTGATATTCAAATAAGGAATTTTAGAACTGTACGCCGTAGAAAATACAGATCGGGACTTTTTTCTAATCTATATTTATTCATATTACTGTTACGGGATAAAAACAAAAAACTTGAAAAGAGAGATGAAACCTCATTTCATGATGAGATACGAAGTTGACTTTGCACCAAGAGTATAGCTCTCTATAAATGAGATCTCTTGGCACATGCTAACTAGAGTACCACCACATGGTTCCCCAGGTATCAAAATATTACTACCACTTGGCATGTTGGAAGTATAGACGAGATTGGCATCATACTCGAAGACATTTTTGTATTGGCTGCACAACGCATGACGGTGATAAGAAACATTCTTGGCGTGGAAGATATCATATTACTACGGTCGTATTAAAAAACGATTTGGTCCCAGGACGGTGAACGAAGGGGCGATAATATCATTTTATTGGACAATGGTTTGGCGGATTAGCTACAAAGTCATTGTGTTTATACATGTATATGTACAACTAAGACGAGAAAAATAGTCGTTCATAACGCATCAAGATAAAGCTTATTAAGTTTGAAAAGTTGTTAAAATATGTATTCTCAAAACTTTGATAAATGAATATTCCTGCATCGATTTTTAAGACTCACAGCACGAAAGGGACGGGGCTAACAAGGTACCGCTCCAACTTAGAAACCACATGTTTAGAAGCGATCCCAAAAGTTCCAGAACAATATATCAATTGGCGAATCAAACATTATGTCAAACGTAAAATCATAGTGCCAATAATATGATACAAAGTCGAGTGTAGGGGAACCCACGGGCCTGCTACCGCGCATAAAGGAGGAGACATTAGCGGAATAGCAGACAGATGCAGCCAATCGGGAGAGGTTAAAGTGAGACACTTTTCCTCGACTGACCGGGGGCTAATTATGGATCACACTCCCACAGTGCATCCAAACGCAAGCCCCTATGTCGAAACAAGTCAAAATGTGGGGAGGAGCACTCTCATAACCCCAGTTCTTGTCTCACTGGTAATGATCCCTGCTAGAGCAACTAAAAGCACACACCCTCACACAAGAGGGTATATGAATATACAAATCAGAGATCAATGAGACCATGCTGAACTAATTGCCACATAGTGATAATTAGTAATCCCTGCAAACTCAGCATTGGTTCCGATATATGAGACTTAGAAAATTTTGCGATAAAAGCCAGGCGCCGTATAATTTACACACACCGGATGACATATCTCGTGCAGTGAATAAAATGGTTTATCTGGCTTTGAGATCGCTTAGCGAGAGAAGATGGCTATCGAGCCTTGTTAGGTCTGAGGATAGAGTTTGGCTCGTCGAAAAAAGTCAGTGGAGCTTAAAAAAAGTCCTTCGGCCTAATAAAATACAACACAGCGACACAACATAAGATGTTGTAGTCGTAACTATGCAGGAATAGAGTTATACAAGTTCACTAGTCAGCAAAAGAGACTAAAGAATGGTATACCTACATTCAAATGAGTGTAGGACAGCCACGGACCTCCCGACAAAACGCGAAGCAGGATCAGCGTGCGCATTGAGAAAGTAAGCCATCATGGCATGCTCTTTGCGTATCGATTCAATGGGAGACATGCATACCAACAGCAGGTGATAGTGGTACATTTACTACCCACATAGAGTAAGGGAAAACGCGGATTGTAGACACATATGATCGACAAAAAAGCACTAACACGTCATCACACGGCATGTTCTACGCATATCCGAACAAAACTTCACCACCTAGAAATAATCGAAAACCGGGGCAATCACTTTCTCACACTCTGCAAAAATTTTGTTTGTGTCATTTGAACCTTGTTTGGGTTCCGCCTTAGCAACGCTAGCATATAGAAAAAGAAAATAGTGGTATATACAGGATGTCTATTGAAAACAGTGGGATTGTCAAATTTTGAAAAAGAACATCATCCTAATCGTGTAATCTATAGGCCGATAGTTCGGAGAGATGACCGACGACAGAACTTTTGTGATTCTATTATTTCAAATTGCCATACATTTATCACCAGTTTCTCATGGGGGTATGAGAGGAGTCAAAATTTCCCTACTTCGTGAACCATAAGGTCATCGCACCAAATACGAGGGGCACACGTGGGATGCCTCAGGAGAATTTATGGCCAAGATATCAGAATGTATTTGGTATAGTATGGGAAGATTGATTGCCTCCGGTAAGACGGGGACAAAAAGCCTTTTCATTAATTTGTGCTTAGTGTCATGTTGAGCAAAGTCTCTTACCACTTCAAGCACCAGAGCTTTTTTATGAATAGCTTCTTTTATTACTACAGAACATTACGCATACTTTTCTCGACGTTCTGTTATATAAGTTGTTGACATAGTAATGCGTACACGCAGTTTCAAGACTGACAAACAATTGGACTAGTGGGTGGTGGCTCATATATCAATTCAGAAAGCTATCAAGTCAAGAAAGTCACAATGACTCATCTTCAGAGCTTGTTCGAATATGCGAGGTTTTGATATAGCTTATATGAGCTGGATAACTGGAGCCGGTCAAGTCGGTAGGAAGTTGTGCTATTCAAACGTGATGCCAAACATTTAACAAGGCTACACACCCATAAAAAAGATTTCACAATTTTTTAATGTTCGGAGGGATATATGGCTTTGCTTGACTATTATAGACCAAGGGCCACCAATCACCTTGCCGACTACTCTAACTATAAATCACGACTACACCAGCCTGCCAAATTTCTCTGTGATGCATATTTCACGTACAGTAACCAGTATCTACATTACTTTCCTTAACCCTCCATAACCGACATTAACATAGTTTGGATGTAAATAAAGCAAGCCTGGGTTTGTCCCGTATATTTTTGAAACCAGGGCTGCATATGCATGTCTAATTGCCAGCTGTGTATTGCAATGACATCACAACACCATCCTTTGACAAAAATTGTAGAAGCTTGACTTTTTAAGTTTTCTCTGCACTTATATCACAAGAGATAACTTCAAGCTATCGTCACTTAGCTCGGTCGAATCTTCTGAATGGCATTCACTGGAACAGAAGATGAATTCTAGATTTTTATTGCGGGTATAAAATGTTGTCACATACCCGGTCTAAAATGGACCATTATCATTAGGGGACATGAAAGAAGGTGTGCGGTTATCTTGACCGCAACATGATCGACAGTCAATCCTACATTTTGTTTCTGACTCTCTCTACGTAGATTATTCGTGTACGTGTTATGATGGCATTAGGACTTCCTTTTGATGTTAGATTGCAAAAGGGATGGCGTTTTATATGCGTGCTCGCACGAAGTGGTACCTCAGACATTGTTAAGTAATGACAAGTGAGATGAGAACTATTACGCATTAGTTCGGACAGCAGAGATTTATAGCTTCACGAAATGGCTATACAAGGTCAGCGACTGAAATGTACCCGGTCTACGTAGGTTACACGTCGGGCTTGATCAGGTTGTGAACTATGGAATCGAAGCCTATAGCCCAGCTTTTGCGTATTATCATGAACTCAATACTTTACTCAAACACGCTAATTCGATGTAGAGCTTGGGAGATATGTAACGCGACCATCCCATTGTTGCCACCAATCTTAATAAAAAAAAAAACATAGATATCAACAAAACATTACACCATGCATCATATTGCGAGATTAGCAAAGCTAAAAGACATAGAATAGGTCTCTCACTTACGTACGGACAAAATATCCCGCACTCAACAAGCGAAGACTGCAATATAACAATCATGCAATTGTTTTAATCCTGGGTAACTGCAACGCACTCCTATGTATCTACGTTTTGGGTTCTTATGGACGTATATACCCCTTAGGGGTCTAATACCCGAGACTCCATGCGCGTAATCACATAACCTTCTAGTGAAGGAGTAAGCCGATAAGCGACTCATAACGAGGCCTCTTCCAAATGTAAGTCATCATTCAACAGACACAACTGGCTAGTCTCTGTTCATCGTACAACCTAAATATAAAGTGCATTGGGCTGAACGCACTTATACTAATAACCTCAGATTCTGTCCGATTATGATCATAGCCTATAGGATACTCCGTGTACCTGAGCTTGGTACTGTGGCCAGGAATAAACAAGCAACAAGTTTGGGTCATGGATCGGCATGTTTGAAACGTATTCACTGCCACTTCATTCTATTCCCAATTATGTCGTTAAATTACAAATCATGTCTCATTAGTCGCATGGAAAAATCTGTCATTAGCTGTAAACCAATTATGTTTAAGCATGAGTGTCAGCACGTGGTGAAATAGCAATTTGGTTCTGCGACAGCAACCAATGACTTACAAAATCAGAAATCACACATTTAGAATTGCCAGCACTCATGATGCAACACTTGTCCTATAACTCCATTCAATCTGAACTAATCAACATATGCAGGTAAGGGATCCATGTGGTTTCCAGTCAGACACAATATCAGGAGAAGAACTACATATGTTCTCACTCACAATATAGACGGTGTCCACTTTATACCATCTATCAAGTCGGAGATATTTTTTCCGACCAGCTAGCTCGTTTTTGTGATTGTTTTTGCATTTTCCCGGAGTGAATATAGGTGTATTGTTTGCTAGGCTCTGTTCGTGGAAACAATCCACAGGATTAATCATTATAGAACCAGAGGACGTACCACAGTTTGTGCTAGTCTATACAAATCTTAGTCTATATATAATCCACGCAGGATACACACTCCCAACTGGTAATTAGGGCAACATTATCACTGCATGCACTCGACCGGGAGGAGGATACAATGTCCCGCTAAATGACTCGAGCGGACGTAGACTGTTGTGATGAGGGCATCATGCACCTTAGTATTGGGTCAGCTTAGACATTTACTGTGTGGACACAATCGCACTATCCAAGTGCTAGGTAAGACACCTAGGTACCAATTATGGGTGGGGAGAACCCTACCCTGTAGCATACGATTCAAGATAGTGTGGGGACACCGCCACGTTCTGATAACCACACTATGGTAAACATTTCGTCGCGTCGGACATTCCTGTAGTAGGGACATTAGAATACTCTGCATCAGAGGAGAATACCCTGCTCCTATAGGTACAAAATGATTATTGATGGGGCAACGTGTGACACCTCATTTATTAAATTTTATCTAGTGTTACTACTATTATGGTCAAAGATTATGGTTGGTGTAATTACCCTGGGTGTGAGATTAGGTAGGGTAATTTTCAATAACGGGACATATGTGATATACATTAACTAGTGGATCAGAACAGCATATCTCTTTAACTTTCCAATTTATATAAATAGATTAATGCGAGAGCAAGAGAGTCTAAGGGCCCGACTGTATTAGATACACCGCTTTATTCTCAGTGAAAAACACTATTTTGTGAACATGTGTTGAGAGCAATCCTTCATCACGCTCTATGAATGAGAGAAACAATCATATTATCGGAATATACCTAGTGGCAGACTTCACATT
This sequence comes from Ostrea lurida, assembly GCA_903981925.1. Lineage (NCBI taxonomy): Eukaryota > Metazoa > Mollusca > Bivalvia > Ostreida > Ostreidae > Ostrea > Ostrea lurida. Next base: position 9,705 of record CAJDSM010102495.1, read on the forward strand.
TCACAGTTTTTACAAAGCGAGGGCAGTTACAGTCGCATTGGAAATACTTAATTATATTTGATGATTGACGCTGGAGGATGAGGGTATCGACGTCAGCAAATTAAAGTACGAGCTTTCTTCCTAAGCTTTTTAGTCTTTGACATTCGGGCGATAAGATACGCGAATTGTACCTCATTGGGCATAGGGAAACTGTGCATTGTGAATGACCAGAAACACACGCCATCCTCACTGTGTATCCCAATGATACATTTATTTACACGCACAACGAAAATCTCTGGATGGTGGTTAACTAAGGGGTTATGGGTGGTGTGTATACGTATTCAGAGGGCACTGGTCCATGTACTGAGTACACCCCGCTGTTTAAATTACTGCCAACATATTTGCACCGCTTGTATGACAGATTTGAGGACTTCCCATGAGAGAACTCTTGACCCAGGCATTAAATTCTGATCGTTTTTCATGGGACGCCACATTTCGCAGCGCCCATTCAATTTCTGAATGGGTAGTTCAAATAACCTCATTACTCTTTATTCACCATGAAAACATGGACAGAAACTGAAAGCAGTCTTCAAGGTCGTTACTGCAGGTCGGTCGATAAGATGGTCACTTGACGTCGTACTCGACCATGCACTCAAAAACGAAAGGGACATGAAAAAATGGAATGAGGCACACGAGAAGTTTGCCACCTTCTGAAAGAGTAGGGGAATCATGTTTACCAACAGAATTTAATCGGGCAATCATCCCAGGAGATGGGAACGTACTGGGGGTTGTTTGTTGAGGGTCCGCCAGTACACCAGTTTGTCGTCCGTGTTGAGATGCACAGGCCGTGTCACAATTCCGCAAAAACCCGCCAGGCACCTCAGAAAGTTCACCAGTCCCCTTTCACACCTTCAGACAAGAGACACCTATGTAGCACCAACCCAGTTGTAAACAAACTCAGAGTGTGCTCCCCAAATCACTTACTCCGTCTAGACCAGGTCGCGCCAGAGATGGCACAGCATATACCACTACACCACCATGCAACAGTACCACAATCACCAAATGGTGTGAACTGTCACAGCCAAGTTTGGGGCTAGCCAGCAACCGAGGTATGTACTCCGGCAGCATTTTCCTACCGACGCCCAAAACCGTCTTAACTTCAAGTCAACCAAATCAACACTCCTCAACCCAGTGTATCAACTTTGGACTGGAATCAAACATTCCTGCCTAGGGACGAATCACCAAGTGGATGCGAGTACCACGTGCTCTTGCTCGCCTTGGACAGCCCCAAACACAGCTGGGCAAAAGAACCTTCAATCACCACAAAGACCTAATCGTCGGATGAGTAATCGCGATGAAATTAAGTTTAAAATTTGTTTGTATGAGCAGTGCATTGCAATCCAATGACAATAACAAGTGATTTCCAATAATTTTTTGTTTCCTGTTGTAAATATTTAGGCTTTAAACATTTTTTCTGTGTTAGTATACAGGTGCCATTTGGGCTTTGTGGTATTATGTAAGCTGGTCCAGTTTTTTTGTTTTTGTTTTACTGATGTACCACAACTTGTCCATGGGGGAGGAAGATAACTATCACCAATAAACTGTACATGTGTATTTTCAGGTTAGCAGTCCATACCTTTTCCAATACTCCTCCATATTGTACCATGTATAGGGTTTCTCAGCACGGGGGGAAGGGAGAACTTTTCCTGATTATTTTGTTATTTCTTTTTATTGCTTGCTGTCATTATACATGTATATGTCGTTGTGATGGAAAAGAATTTCATCCTTTCGACAAATAAAGAAGAGGAAAGATATAGAATGTTTATTAGTTGTAAAGAACAAATATACTTCGCTGCATGTAAAGGACAATCAAGACTATATGTTGTAAAGAAACAAGTATACTATCGCTGAAAAGGCAGACTATGTTAAAGAATACAAATATTCTTCGCTGTAAAAGGCAAAATAGACTATGTTGTAAAGAACAATTAAAACGAGTTTCTGGTATGGACCAAAAGGACACACTGTAAAGACATTCATACTACAAAAACTGTAACATGCTTCAACAAACTACTGCATGGCTTGGTACTGTAAGAGCAAACAGTTTGCACCTGAAACTGACAGAGTCAATAGCTTTGAAAAAGCTCAACCATTTGCAATTCAAGCATCTTGACAGGCACCCCGCAGGCACCACAAATTATAATTGATCGTCACTATTAAAGTGGTGTTCTTCCAGATGTTGGTTAAGCATGTTCTTATCCACAGCCAATGTCCGCTGGCGGATTTGGTAAAACCGGCGTAGACGTCGTTCCATCATCCCAGACGTCGATAACCTTCTCTTTTTAACAATAGTATCAAAGGATATCAAACAAACTAACCATAATGTATGTAAATGCAAAGATAACGACAGTGATCAACTCGTAAGGTCCTAAAATAGAATACAAAACAAGAGTTGGGCATATGGACCCCTGGACACACCAGAGGTGGGGAGTCAGGTGTATAGGAGTAGCAAGCATCCCCTGTTGACCGGTCACCCGCCGCTGAGCTCATCGTCTTGATTCAGGTAAAGCGGAACTAATTCCGTAGTTCAATCAGGTGTTGAAAGAACGGCTTTACAATGGCCTATGAAACACAATGGACAGCAATTTGACTCAATGCTAGATCATATTGATAAACTAAATGTTATAACGACCATAGATTTTACGAAATGCTGCCTTTAATACGGGATGTGAACTGGTCTGAACCTCCTGCCAAACAACAACTTGTCTGGTAAGTAGCTTGCAATTCCGATTCAAAAAACTGGATCGTTCGCAGAACAAGCTCTTCCGTATCGAATAGTTGAGAGACCATACACCAACCATATCGGGGTGATGAATGGAATATTGGCTGACACCATAAATATGGGAAGTTGGACGCTGGAGAAGCTAAAATTGTCCCGATTTGAGTGGTTAGTTTGCGCGTTAATGTCAATGTTCAATAAATAATCCAGAATACCAAGTAACGAAGGGCAAACGACACTGGAAGACTCCTGTGGTGTCCTTTATTTCTACGTTCGTCATGGGGATATATTTGAATCGACATATGAATGAAAATCATTATTAACAATTCATGATAGATAAAAAACTCGGTCAATGATCATTCGATTGGTTAAATGTTTGCCATTAAAGGCTACCCTTTATATCTTATAGATGATTTCTCTCCACTTTATTCTTTCTTTTCTTCATAGTGTTATGAGCGCTATAAGCCTTTTGATATGAATTCTGCCTCATAAGAATAAATTAAAAAAAAACTATATAATTTAGGAATGGAACACGCGAGCGCAAAGACATTGGATAATATGTTATGTTTGGGGAATTGCGTCTCAGGATGGCTACACTTTGATAAAGGATTGATGAATTTATCAGGTAAGTCAATACAGACATTTTCCCGCCCGGTCGTATAAGGGAGCACCCATTAGCGCCATTTGGAATTCCAACAGACTGTTGGAAAGACCTGATTGCCAAAAAACTACAAAGATATTGTCAATGAGGAGCTCAGCATTGCTTTTGAATAATCAACTTCAGAGTTCTTGTTGTGTAGAAATCGGGAGTGGAGTTTAACAAAAATACTTTTTGATGGCTGATCACTACATAAAAGAATATTTCAGCTCGTTTTCTTAAAACTGTGTGATAAGTTTCACTATGTTAAATTGCCAACTAATTTTTTTAATCCATATATCCTATTGACATCATATAAGTTGTCATTGTCAATTATATTAATTCGTTATTGTCATATTCAATACCCGGGACATGACAAAATTTGTTTAAAGGATACTATAAAATACAAAAAGTTCGATGTTAACATTGTTTCAAACGTAATCATACTCCAAAAACGATTTATACAAAATCGAGTGGTTAGGGCAACACGGACCCTCCGACATCTCTGCTGACCGGTCACACCCGCCGTGAGCACCTAGTCGAACATAAAGGTAAAACGGGAATTACCCGTAGTCAAATCCTAGTAGGAAAATGACACAGTCTAACAAAAGGATATCGAAGACAAAATCAGCAACAAATGACTAGCTGATAATTGTAACCGCAAACAAAGGTCGTATAGCGACCGGTAGAATTTGCCGAAATGAGATGACTTAAACGAGATTCGTTATAACCTCAGCATCAACTTTTTTGTAAGTAGTTTGGCCCTCGCTTTAAAAAGTCCGCATACGCATAAGCGATGTGCCTTGCAGTATCGAATAACTGGGAAATATACACACAATAAGAAGGTGATTAGTGGTATATTACTAGCAGAAGAAGGGAAAAGTTGACGATTGCAAAGTTAAAGTCATCACGCTATCATAGAAGTGTAGTTGTCAGATCGTGCCTTAGATGAATACAATATTAAGTAAAATATCCAAATATGAAGAGCAGATATGTCAGATTCTGTGGTGTCCTTTTATGTCGAGTTCTCGGAATATATCAAAACGGGAACAATTGTGAAATTTATGTTTTGTTAATTTGATAACACACATCATCTAATATACCTATATGTAAAGGTTGAAGGAAACGGCCAAGT
>CAJDSM010102504.1:493-12027 GCA_903981925.1 Ostrea lurida
ATAAACACCTAATTCAACCTCCGATAGGTCCAAGGGCCTTACTCATAATCTGGCTTTCTTTCTACGAGATATCGGATTGATCGTCGTTCGTTATCTTGATTTTCATGGACCTGTCCAACAATTTGAAAACCTTTAAAACTACATTATATTATGATATTTTACTGTACAGGAGGAGTATCGCGAGGGAGCACTGTCCCCACTATATATTGCTGGGGATCTCCACTGCTCCCAGCCTCATGTTACATTACAACATGATAACTACGTCATTATCTATAACATGTTACTACAAACATGATAAACACGTCATTATCTATTCTGTTTAATTACAACAATGATTAACACGTCGAATTATCTGTATCTGTATTAGATTAAGCAACAGATAACACGTCCTTATCTTATATCTGTTAATTAATTAGCAAACACGTGAGTAACACACGGTCAATTATCCTTATACAGTTAATTAAACATGAAAAACAACGGTTCCACTTATCTATTTCTGTAATTACACATGATAACACGTCAGTTATCGTAATACATGTTAATACAACATGAATAACACGTCCATTATCTTAGTACTATTGTTAATTACACATGATAACACGTATTATCTATATCTGTTAATTATTAGAGCATAACACTTGGTCACACACTAGCTGTATCTGCATCTGTTAATTATTAGCATGTAGGAACAAGTTTTACAACTTCGTTGCCGCACATCTGTTAATTATCAAAAACATGTTTAATACTTTTTTTATCTGCCTCTGGTTAATTAATAGTAAAACATGTTTACTCTGTATAATTAATTTAGATATGAATTATGTATTACACTTCTATGTTTACATCTGTTAATATACTAAAACCTTGTTTTACCTTCGTTGTTTACATACTGTTAATTACTTAGAAATTGTTACACTTCCGTTGTTTACAACTGTTAAGTAATTAGAGCATGTTTTCATTTCCTAATACACATCTGTTAATTAGTAGGAATGAAGCTAATTTTGACCTAGGTTTACGAATATATCTAACTTGGTGCAGTTTACCGCTTTATAATCATATATCTGTTAATTAACCAACATGATAAGCAGTCTTATCTATATGCTGTAATTATTACAGCCATGATAACTACGTTCATTATCTATATCTGTTTAATTAATTACAAACATATACACTACGTCATTCATCTATACATGTTAATTACAAACATGAATAAACACGTCATTATCTATTCTGTTAAACAACAGATAACACGTCATTATCATACATGTAATTACAACATATAACACGTCATTATCTAAATATCTGTTAATTTAATTACACACATGAAACAGATCATTACTATATCTGTTAATTACACAATGATAACACGTCATTATATATTCTGTTAATTACACATGATAACACGTCATTATCCTGTATCTGTTAATTCATTAAACATGATAAACAACGTCATTATCTATATCTTTGTTCATTACAACATGATAACACGTCATATCTACCCTGTTCCCTCTACAAACAATGAAAACACGATCATTATCTATATCTGTTAATTACAAAATGATACACGCTATTATCTATAACTCTATTTAATTTACCAGACATGATTATGGCATTATCACTACATGTTAATCTCAAAACACCTGATACAACGTCATTATCCATATTCTGTTAACTTAATTGACAACATGAAATAGAGAGATTTCGACTTATCTTATACCTGTTTAATTTAACAACATGATAACCCGTTCATTATAGATCTACACTCTCTGATTATTACAGACGTTAATTACAAACATGATACACAAAGCCATAACTCTATCTATTTAATATTGGTTTTGTCTTGCCAACATGATACACGGCGTGCATGATTCATAGATCTACACCTAGTTAATACAACAATTGATCAGACAAAGTGATTATCTATAGGTTACTTAATTTAAATGTAAAAGCATGGATAATACGTCAGTTGATGCTATACCTGCGTGTTAGATTACCAACATGATAACACGTTACACTTATGCCTATAAATCCTATGTATTAATTAATTACAAACATGAATAAATGTCATTAATCCTATACCTGTTAATATAAACAGTGATCTAACCACACGTCAATCTATATGTATCGTACACCCTGTTAATATACACCTGATAAAAAGTCATGTATCATATACTCTGTATAATGAACCAAGCATGAATCATTCTACACGTTCATATATCTATATTGTTAGAGGACTTACACATGAAAATAAACGTCATTATCTAGTACTGTTAATAACAACATGATATACACCGGTCAATCATCCTACTGAGTTGTTACATTACAAACATGACCTGTTAACACGCCATTTATCGTAATACATGTTTTTAATGCCTACAATCATTGCATAGGACCTTACTTACATTATCATATTTATTCTTGTTAATTAATTACTATTATCAGTGATATAACACACGTCATTTATCTCATACTGTTAATATAAACATGATAACGCATCTTATTCTATTACATGTTAATTTAAATAGTATAATCACCGGTCTATTAATCTTAATATCGTTAATTACAATATGATACAACGTTCTTATTTATCTCTATACATGTTAATTACATACATGATAACTACATGCATTTATTCTATATTTATCTGTTTGATTTACTAAGTTACTAACATGATAGCCACGTAACTTTATTCTCTTATCATTTAGGTTAATTAAAATGAATAACACGTCAATATATCCTACACATGGTTAATTCACATACATGAGAAACACGTCATTACTATACTTGTTAATTTGACAACATGAGTATAACACGTCCATTATCTACCCCTGGTTAATTACCAGACATGATTAATCGTATGTCACTTATTATACCTGTTAATTTTACATGTATATACACGTCATTTTGATCTATAATGCTGGTTTCAAATTACAACATAATTACCAAGTCATTAATCTGCATCATTGTTTAATAAACAGATGATAACACGTCAGCTATCTCTATCTAAGTTAACTACAACAACTGGAAACACGTCATGATCTACCGACCTTGTTTAATTACAACATGATAAACACGTCATTGTATCTACCTAACCCTGTTAAAATTCCACCCACATGATGAACACGATCATTAACTCTATCATGTTCATTACAACATGAATCAAACACTGTCATTCTTTCTCAAATGAGTACTAGATGTATTTACAACTGATAACGCGTCATGATATCTACAACACCTGTTGTCATTACAACATGAGATAAGAAAGTCCATTATTTATATCTGTTAATTTACACATGAACTAACACGCTAATTTAGTCGCTATAACATGTGAATTACAAACTATAACACGATCATTATATACAACCTGGTTAATAAACAACATGATATACACGTCATTATCTATATCTGTTAATGTACAAACATGATAGACCACGATCATTGATCTAGTACATGTGTCAGTGACAACTATGATAACACGGGCAATTATCTATAAACTCTAGGTTATTACAACAGTGAATGAACAATTCCATTATCTACACCTGGAATAATTAAACAATGTAAACTACCGTCATTATTTTCATATATTCTGTTAATGAACAACATGATACGTTCATTTTCTATAAATTACTCACTACGCTGTTAATTACAGAAATGATAAGCGACGTCCATTATCTATACATGTTAAGTTACAACATGATAAACACGTCATTATCTATACATGTTAATGTACAAATGATAAACACGTCATTATACTATACAATGTTTAAATTAACAACATAAACACGTCATTTATCTATACAGTGTTAAGAGTGAAACATGATAACACGTGACCTTGATCTAGTACATGTTAATTACAACATGATATTATAACACTCATTATCTATACCATGTTATTTACAACAATTGGATAAACACGTCATTATCTATACACATGCTAAAATTACAACATGCTAAAACACGTCATTTCCTACACCTGTTAATGACAAACATGATAACACGTCAATTACTATACTGTAAATTACAACATGATAACACGTCATTATCTACACCTGTTAATTACAACATAGAGTAACACGTCATTATCTATATCTGTTAATTACAACATGAATAACACGTAATTATAATATATCTGTTTAATTACAACATGATAAACGTATCATTATCTATACACATGTAATTACAACATAACAATTCATTATCTAACACCTGTTAATTACAACATGAAATATACACGTCATTATCTATTATAATGTTCTAATTACTAAAACCACCTAGATAAAACGTCATTTTCTATATAGTTAATTACAACCAATCCATCACCACGTCCATTAGTTCTTATATTCAATGGTTAATTACAACATGTATAACAGACGATCATTATCTATTTCTGTAATTACAACATGATAACACAGTCATACTCTATACCTGTTCAGATTACAAAATGAATAACACGTCCAATTATCCTACTATCTGTTCAATAATCTCACAACATAGAATTAACCGCGATTATCTATCAATGATAATCATACACTACAATAATACTCTAACCTTCCTACTTCGCTGGACGTCTACCTGGTCGTGCGGGCTCACCCGCCATAACGTTTCGTCTCAGGCTTTATTGACGGTTGTGGCCACTTGTTCTTGCGGGATGTTTTGCCTACCGTCTGCTGGCTACTTCAGTAAGTGTAAGTAAGATCGAGTCAGTGGATCATTCACCTCAATACATTCATACCTCGTCGATTGTTCATATATCATACTAATATCAGATAACGGATTGGGACGTCAATTATTCTATATCTGTTAATTACAACATGAATAACACGTCATTGTCTACACCGTTAATTACAACATTGATAACACGTCATGTATCTAAGTGAATCGTGTAAATGTACAACATGGATAACACGTCATTATCTACACCTGGTTAGACAATAACAACTGATAACCGGTCATTATCTATATCTGGTTTATATTTACAACTTGATAGGACAACGCTCATTATAATATTAATCTGTTCTGAATCTCACAACAATGATCAGTACGTCCATATCTACAACTTGTTAATTCAACATAACTAAATTTCTTACTACACTGTTAATTACAACATGATAAACGTATTTATCTATTATATGCTTAATTACAACAGTGATAAACCGAACCCGTTTTTTTCCCTAATATTCATTTTCTATATATGTTTAATTACAAATATCAACGTTCATTATCTCATACCATGTTAATTCGCAAACACATGCATTAACACGTCATTATCTATTTGTGTTAATTACCAACCATGAGTAACTATTCGTGTCAATTTCTATACTGTTAATTATCAACATGTAGTAAACGAGATTATCTATATCACTGTTAATTAATTAGCAAACATGATAACACGCCATTATCATCATACATTTAATTACAACATGCATAACACTCAACTTATCTATATATGTTACTTACCACCCATGAAATAACAGGTCATTTCTATATACTGTTTAATGTAACAACATGATATATTACGTCATTATCTATAGTCTGTTAAATTTACAACATGAATAACACGTCATTATCTATATCGCTTAATGGCATGAAGTACAGCGTGATTATATATACTCTGTCTCAATTAACACAACATGATAACCACGTCAAAATATCTAGTTCTGTTTAATTACAACAGAATAAGAGTATCCATTAATCTGCACCTGTTAACTTACAACATGATAACCGACTCATTATCAGACTCTTACAACCGTAATTACAATGAGTGAACCAAGTCATTATCTATTATCTTGTGTAATTGACACAAATGAATAACAAACGTCATGAGGGATATCTGTTAAATTTACAGATGATAAAGTCATTATCTGATACATGTTAATTATACAGAGAGGATCAACGTCATTGGTTCTATATCTGTTTACAGAGACAAACATGATAACACTGTAATATCTATTTCTGTTAATTTACAACATGAGTATACCTACGTCATTATATCTTACATTTACCGTGCCTGATAATTACATACATGAATACAACGTCATTAATATATTTCCTGTTAATTAACAACATGATAACACGTCATTAATCTATGATCTGGTTAATTTATAAGACACGCTGTAACGCTTTCTTTATAAGAAATGTGATATAATTCATAGAAGAAAAGCTGGTACACTCCGTTTTGTTTTACAATATTAAAGGCAAATGCCTACGAACAGTGATCAATGTACATGTAAGTTCCCAAACACAGAATCTGTTTCGGGAGTCAATACACGGACGCTCGCTGAATACATACCCGAGGTGGGAATCGCAGGTGCCTAGGAGGTGTAAAGCTACTCCTTTTGGGTAAATATCCCCCAGTCCAAAACATACCGCCGTAATTTTAAGGTTAACATGTCTACTACTTTCCTCCATCCTGCTTCCTAGTCTGTGTTACACACGACAGTAATTCTTGCCGTCGGCATTGTGCTTTCTTTGACATTTATAAATAGTTTCATAATTGGCTGATTCAATAACAATGAATTTTAATTTTTATATATTCTACTACAGTTATTCTTTGCTGTTGCTTATGAGCATCTTGGCCGTCACAACGCTCATCTAAGCCAAAAGCGAAGTGTTTCGCTCAGAGATTTTTTCTCTGTCCAGGGATATTTCCATGGTAACGAGCTGCCGCAGCAGGCCTGGAGAAGGACGGTCATTCTTTCATGTATTAGAGGTGTCTAGTAAGACGTGGATGTTTGAGTCAATAAACTACCTCCCAGCGACGGCTTATTCTTCTTTTTTTTTTGTTTTGCTGTGTTCTTCATTCCAGAAAGACTGGTGGCAATTATACCCTATGAGTACTCGCGGGTAGCTCCGTAATGTTCCGACTACCTAGAGAACAGCAGGCCCATGTACCGGAATGGCCTATACAAGCTTTACCCCCCTCTCCTGCGATTAATTTTTCTTTGATTCTATAGCCATCCTGTGCGAGTATTCTCTTCTTCTCTTCTCTCTTCTCAATTCTATCGCTGGCACTTTTCGTCTTCATCTCAAACTATCATCAAACTTTACATTTTTTTCCCGTTAATTCACCTTTAAAGGCGACATGGATCTCGGTTTTCACGTAAAAGTTTTATTTTTCCCAACTGTTTACTTCAACATCGTTTTCAGATGTCTATAACTAGTTGCCATGTTCCCTAATGCCTCAGGGAAAATTTTAAATGTCAGAATTTTTTGAGGTATACTCACGTGTAGATATCAGCACTTGGCAATTCTTTGTGTATGTAAACAAGGCCTCGTGTTTACTATAAATTGCTTGAGTAGACAGCATGTTAGAACAAGAATCTGGAATGCGAGAAACTGGAATGGATGTGTCAGAATGGAACTTTTAATAATGAAAAAGACTCCTTTAAAATAAACTGTATTACAATAGCAATTATATTACATTACTCGATGTATTATTAACAAAAATATGGCTAGTCGGAACCAAAGAATCGTGAGTGTTCTGTAATTAATTGTACCCATCCCTTCATTTCGGTACACCTCAAACACTAGGCATTTACATTCTATCGTTAAACCACCTTAGAACATACTATTAAGATGACGACACTCTCTAAAACAATTAGAAAAAATGCAGAAAAATCTGACTTACTAGAGAACATATACAAAGTAAACAGAATAGAAGAGGGTTAACTTATGTATGTGTGGCATATATCCTGTTCCGCCCTGTAATTCTAAAAGGTTCATATCTCTCTATAAATTTAATCGTCCGACATGCAAAGTATGAAGTACTTGTTCAACATAGCAGCATTATAATTAAATCAATAAGCAAGGAAAATATAATCAGATAAGAATCTAGGAAAATGATTTGCAAAATTACCAAAAAAGTAACGCCCACCAAAATGCCTTCTATGCCTAGATGCAACATATTTATGTTAATGACATGCCAGTTATCTATGTTGACATGCGAGATATTCCATGTTTGTACATCGCACTTATCTATGTTGACATGTATATGCTGACATGAGACTATATCATGTCGAACATGTAACTTATTTTATAAGCCTCCTTCATAAAGAATTTGCACTTCCACATGTACTAGAGACGGAACAAAATATATCGACAATTCATGGCGTCATATCGTCATGGGCACTTCTCTTTAGCAAATTAATAATATCTGATTAACTCAATAGTATGTCTTGTTTCACTTAACCTACATTTGTGGTAATTTGACCTTGGGATTTACGTACTTTCTTCAGGGGGGGGGGGAGGGGCCTGGGGATGGATTAACTTGATATACTCTTTACATCGATGTTTGCCAGCTGTATTGAATTTCATCAAAGAGCCTGTGTTTGGGAGAGAGTGCGTGTACCACCGCTTCCATACATTTTCATTTAATATTCAAGGTCTGACATGAGGCCGTTCTTTGCACACTGATTTACGATATACAACCGAGCGCTTCGTTTAAACCGATCAAGAAATACCAAGGCTCACGTCGGATTGTAAGCAGTGAAACAGAGGGTGCTTACTCCTCTTATCGACCAACGGGGCTCATCACGAACTTTTTGTTCTCATTAAAATTATGAGCACCGTCTGTTTTATTTACACAAGGGGGAATCCAAGGTTCCCAAAAACTCGCTACCGCCTCACCTTTGCAGTCCGTCCTCATTAAAATATTTTAACGAATCGTTAAATTTTTATCACCCAGGTATCCATCAATTCAAGGGTAAAGATCATATTTTGTTAAAAATACTAATATTTGTTTTGCACCGGCACCCTATAAGCAAAAATAATGCATCTTCTATCGTTGAACTTTTCCTAGAGGAACACGTTTCTCCATTGGTCAGATCATTACTCGTCAAGTTAACCGTGCATAGTTTTAGGCGGGTACTGGTAATATATAAGAAGAGAAATATGTCGGAAAATTGACAAAAGAAAAACCTTGGTTTTTCCGTGGCAAGTACAAAATTAAATGCTTTAAATCATGCATTTATCAGTGGCGGACATAACTAGGATTTGTCAAAGGGGAGGGGGGCGGGGGGGCGGTCCGTTGAAAAGTAGCCAAATACAGCTAAGGCTGGGATGAGTCAAAAGCGGGGTCGAGGGGGTCGAAGCCCCGCACAGCTGCTTCGTGTTTAGAGCTTTGAGAGGTGGAAGTGCTACACCAAAGAGAAATTCTGACGTAGATGAAAAATAGAGGATATGTTAAGCAATTATTTGCGAATATAGAAAAAAGAGTTTTCAATTTCACTCGCAACTTTCGTCAAAAACAAATGCAGTTTTATAAGTAAGAAAGCAATTGAAAAAAATGTTTAAAACCCCTGCTGGAATCTGTAACCCGCGACCTACAGTTCAGAAGGCAACACAACTAACTTATTGCGCTACGCGGCCCGTGCATTTAATTTTTAAATGATTAATATATTAAACTCTGACATATAAATTCTCCTCAATCCATATTTCAAAAGGATTGAATTGATTTGATTGATTATTTGTGTTTTACGTCCCACGAGAATATTTCACTCATATGGAATGATCGTCACAATGCCGTGAAGGGCTGCAAAATTTAGGCCTATGCTGGCACTCAGGGCCTTTGAGCGAGGGATGGGATCTTCTATCGTGCCACACCTCTGTGACACCGGGACTCTCGGGTTGTTACCTGGTCTCTTCCGAAATGGAACCGGCCCGCCAATTCAGTAGCCTCTTAACGACACGCAGGGGATGCTGAGGAACCTATGCTAAACCACCGGATTCGACACGGCGCTTATTTAAGGAAATCAGCATTCATGGCGAATGTAAAGAGATCAACCCCTTAAATTTTTTTAGAGGTTAATTAGCTCCATATATCTACGCATAATATTAAAGTTTGGTCTATCCAAAAAGGGGGGGGGGGTAGGCTCCGCATGCCACTAAATCCGCACTGTTTTACCAGTCATTAAATATAAATCGTCAACAACATGTTTTACTACTATGTTGACATATTCCCGTGAACAAACATTACTGGCAATACATAACGATGGCAGTTACGTGATCGATATGGAATTGACCATCGAGATGCGTTTCCATTTCGGGTGATTGTGGAAACGTTCCGCGTGATTCAAAATACGAAAAGAAAATGTATATTTTCTTCAGGTATATATTGCCAGTCCAAAGAAATGATTATGGTATTTTTTTTGTAATAACAAAGCTGCCTGAACCCTCTTTTCACCGATCGATTGCAAAATTTAACGTCCTAGAGTATAATCAATTGTTTCAAAACGAATGAAATTGTGTAGGTCGCAAGATTTTTGGGAAGTTCGATCCCCCCTTGTGTAATTAATAGAATAGAGAGTAAACATCCGTGACATCCCCTGTCGCATTAAACACCTAATTCAACCTCCGATAGGTTCCAAGTGGCCTTTATCTCACGAAGATTGGGGTCCACTTATTCAACGAGATATCGGATTGACTCGTCGTTCGTTTAATCTTTGATTCAGTGCATGGACTGTCCAACGAATTTTAAAAACCTTTAAACTACGCAATTATATTATTATGTTTATACTGTACAGGAGGAGTAGATCGCGAGGGAGGCGACTTGTCCTCTCAGCTGTTTTATCATTGCTTGGGGATCTCCACTGCCCCAGCCTCACCTCACTGTTTTGTTGTGGAGATCTCCCAGCTGGCTCGCAAGGCCTCCCGCTGTTATCATGTCTGGAAGATCCCACTGCTCCCGCTGTTTTATTGCTGGGTAATCCTCCAACTGCTTCTCACCGAGCCCCTCCCCGCTGCTTTATTGGCGTGAGGAGCGCTCCACTGACTCTCAGCCTCTCCCACTTGTTTATTTGCTGAGAGATCTCCACTGCTCCCAGCCTTCCGCTGTTTATTGCTGGAGATCTCCACTGCTCCCGCTGTTTATTGCTGGGGATCTCCACTGCTCCAAGCCTCCCGCTGTTTATGGCTGGAGATCTTCCACTGCTCCAGCCTCCCGCTGTTTTATTGCTGGGACTCCACTGCTCCCACTGCTTCTATGCTGAGAGACTCCATCTGCTGCCAGCCTGACCCCAATTAGTCTTAATCTAGCTGTGGGATCTCCACTGCTCCCTAACAGCCTCCTGCTGCTCACTTATTGCTGGAGGTCTGCTCACTGCTCCCAGCCCTCCGCTGTTTAATGCTGGAGCATCTCACTGCTTCCCGCTGTTTATTGCTGGGAATCTCACTGCCCCCAAGCCTCCCGTGTTCATAGTGCTGGGGATCTCCACTGCTTCCCAGTCTCCCGCTGTTTATTGCTCGGGGAACCTCCACTGCCCCTGTTTTATTATGCTGGAGATCTCCACACCTAGACTTCCGCACGCCTCTGCCATTGTTTATTGCGCGGAGATCTCAACTGCTCACGCTCCCTGCTGTTTATGCCTGAGATCATCCACTGCTTCCCAGCCTCCCGCTTGTTTAATTGTGCTGGAGATCTCACTGCAATTCTCCGCCTGCTTTATTGCTGGAGATCTCCTGTCCAGTCCTCAACTGCTGTTTAATTGCTGGAGATCTCACACTGCTCCCAGCCTCCCGCTGTTTATTGCTGGAGATCTCCA